>JAKGSA010000258.1:417410-433613 GCA_033558755.1 Philaethria dido
GCATATAGCAGGGTAGGCAGAGGGAACCTAGTGTTAAGAAACTCCGGAACCCACTTTCCGCCGAATTGAGACATTGCGTGCTGAGGGCGAAACTCAACGCCGCGCTTTTCCTTGCGACCAAAGCCAGGAAATGAAAAATTCCATTTGCTGGAGTGGGAGTCGAACCCACAACCTGTCACGCTTACAGTCGCACGCTTATGCCTCTGCGACCACGACTGGTAAGATATAATATCACTTTTTGCTTAACTTCTTACTTAAATATATTAACGAAAATCTCGAAAATGCGGATATTACAATATTTGTACTTACTCAAAGAGTACATTTTTTCGTCCAACAATCTGTTCAAGTAGCCGGAATGAGATTGTTATCATTACTTTTAATTAATTATTGTTTTATAATTTTGGAATCAAGGTAATATCGTTATAAGGCGTGAATAGGTTGATAAATACTGCATTTAATTTTTTTTAATTAAAAAATAAAGACAGAATTCGTACAGGTGACTATTGGCTATAGAAGGATGAAATTTGACATGTATCCTCGGCATTATTATTATTATTCGGGTTTGATTCCCACCAGGAAATGAAAATGTTATTTTTTTTATAATATACATATATTATTCAGTATTTTTATGTCCTCGCTCTGGTTACAAGCCAAAGCACGGCGTTGAGTTCCATCACTTAACACGCAATGTCTCAAGACAGCGGAAAGTGGAACACAGAAAAACTTAAGAGAACGGAGTGTCTTAAAACTAGGTTCTCAGGTTTCCTCTACCTACCCTGCTATGTGCAGGATACAGCGTGAAGCTAAAAAAATATAATAAGTCTACACAATAACCTCACAGGATGCACTTTGAGACAATATTGTAGTTGTATGACTCATACATTGTTTTAAATGTTTATTTAAGAATAAGCAGAACCATACATACTTATGTTTATAATATAATATTTAAAGAATTACTTGTTATTTACTTATCGCTTACATTTAGAGGTCGTGGCGCAGTTGGATAGTGACTAAATTCGGTTGTGGGTTCCATCCATAATCAGAAGAATGCCTGTCGTGGCGCAGAGGCACAAGCGTGCGACTGTAAACGAGACAGGTTGTGGGTTCGATTCCCACTCCAGGAAATGGAATTTTTCATTTCCTGGGTTTGGTAACAAGTTAAAGAGCGGCGTTGAGTTCCACCACTTAGCACGCCTCAATTCGGCGGAAAATGGAGAACGGACTTTCTTAACATTAAGTTCTCAGGTTCCCTCTGCCACCTTGCTATAGATAGATATGATAGAGCGTGAAGTTAAAATATATATGAATTGTTTTGATCTTTTCTTATCCTGAACTTGGTACGGTAAAGCGTGGCGTTTAGTTACGCCAATCAACATTAAATGTATGGAACTCGGGCTGCAAGTAAATGGAGTGTTTAAACACTAGGTTCTCTGTGTCTATGTTGCTATGCGGAAAAAAATGTGTAGCTATCATATTTTCAACATTTGGTCCATTACTAACGTGATCTTTGTGGGTTCAAATCTGAATTGAGGGATATTCATTTCCGTCTCCTCATACAAGTGTTCCTTATCAATATCTCAGAAAGTGTAAGAAACGCTATAAACTATAAAACGTAATATTTCATAATTTTTATATATATGAAATTTTCTTATAGTTATTTATGGACTTTATAAATTGTGTTTGAATTTAGATACAAGTTACTGAGTTATTCGTAATTAAAAATGGACAAATATATTAAAAAATGTGTTTTATTAAAGATTAGATACTTACCATAATATTATGGCGAAATTACATAAAATCTATATAAATTGTATCCTATATATTATTCTATTGTATAAGCTATATCATTATAAAATTTCATCTAGATCCGTTCAGCAGTTATTACGTGAAAGATTAATAAACATCCACACAAACTATAACATTTAAAATATTATTAGAAAAAATCGAACGTTTCATCCTATTACATACATAATTACTGAAGTAACTACAAAAACATGGGTTTCTCAAATCTGACATCATAATTCTAAAGAAGTCTCCCACGATTCTTATATTGACGTACAGACAGATATTAATATGACTTAATTATTTAAAAGTTTCGCTTTGTTGTGTTAAAACTAATTGTATCCCGCGACCTCGTTTGTGATTAACAGCTTCACACTTTATCTTAAATAGCAGGGTAGCAGTGGCTAGCCGTCCATATAACTCGGTTCCCACCGGCTTGCCTAACTTTTCAAAGTATATGTACGAGATTTAAAAAAAGGTCAAATATTCGGCATAAAATTGCAAAAAAACAAGCTATGACATCTTAAAGATCTAAAAAAAAGGTCATCGCCAAGATTCTAAAGTAAATTACTAAATATCTTCACAACCTATACCGGTTTCCCTAAATATACCGGCTTCTATAAAAAATACCGACTTCCCTTAATATATATGCCGGCTTCCCCAAACATACATTGGCTTCTTTGAATTTACCGGCTTGCCTAAATAAAATTTTCACCCTTCGCCACTTCAGGGCAGTCAGAGAGTACCTAGTGTTAAGACACTCCGTTTGTTACTTCCCACCTGAATTTAACATATTACGGTTTTGTGACGTACCTCACTTAGTGTCGAGACACTCCGTTCGCTGATTTCCGATCGAATTCGAAACATTGCTAAGTGGTTTACTCAAAGCTTCGCTTTGTTTTGCTAGAGTGGAGAAATGGAAATAATATTTATATATATTCGCATAACCTTATAAGTGGGGAAATAAAATGTTAAAGAGGACGGAGTGTCTTAACACTAAGTTCTCTGGTGACCTCTGCCTCTGCTATGTGTGGGATACAGCGTGAAGCTAAAAAATATAACTTGAGTGAGTGTGCGGACGTTGTCCCACTGCGTCACCATGATCTGTATGTAGTCTCTCTACCTCGGTTTTTCAAATTTTCATTTGAATTTCGGGAAATCCTCTCTTAATGCTCCCCTACACTCCCCAAGGAGCTTACTTTTAGCCTACGCCTACCTTTCTATGTGCAGTAGTTTCGTCGGTAAGTTGTCTGTCAGTCACTCAGTAACGCAAGCGTTCTATATATACATATATAAGCTTATAGTCACGAGTTACTAAGACTTAAAGATAATTGACGGGTTTTTGTTATTGATTTTTTCTTATCTTTAACATGTTCCGTATTTAGTAGAATCTATTATCAATATGATAATTTAAAAATATTTTGGATATGTTTAAAAATTTATACGAAGCAGGATTCGAACCCCCGCCTATGACTAAGCGATAATTACGTCCAAGTTTAGGTTACGTTAGTGATGAATTTCTCCGCTCGTCTAGAAATATAACGTAATATTAAAAAAATGTGTTAATGCTTTTGTATAATGCAATCTTCTTTTTATTTTATTTTTTTTTAACTTCACGCTGTATCCCGCATATAGCAGGGTAGCCAGAGGGAATCTGAGAACCTAGTGTTAAGACACTCCGTTCTCTTTCAACAAATCCGTTCCACTCCAGAAAATGGAATTTTTCATTTCCTGGGCTTGGTAACAAGGCAAAGCGCGGCGTTGAGTTCCGCCCCTCAGCACGCAATGCCTCAATCTGGCGAAAAGTGGGGAATGGATCTTCTTTTATATATTTTTTATTGGAATCTTTTTTTATTTGAATTTTTATTTAAAGTGAGACGTTGTCGCACTGCGCCACGATGGCCTTTAGTAATAAATCTATAGTATATATCGTAAGTATCGTAGACTTAAAAAAGCACATTCATACTTTACCCTGCATAGCAGTGTAGCCGGAGAGAACCGGAACCGTGGAATCAAGACACTCGCTGCATTCCGAATTCGTGACATAGCGTGTTAAGTGGCGAAACTCAACGCCGGGCTTTATCCTTTCAGAACGAAAATGAAAATACAATATATTAAAGGGGCCCCTTAAACCTACACTTGGGTCGTAAGTCCCAGGCACTTTCCAAACTCCTCTCTCTGCAACGCACGGTGAATCCATGGATTGCTACGGAGTATCTTCTCTTTCTCTTCCTTCGAATGGAAATCGAACCCACAAGCAATCGCGTTCACATTCGTACTCCACTGCGCTACGATGGCCTATATTTTATATTTTTAAATAATATAAAACCTATTCCAATTGTACTTATTTTTAAATCTATCTAAATATTATATAAATTAAGAGCTATCAAATCATCATCATATTTTATTTTGATGATGTTAAAATGTCATACAACATACAAATAATAGGCGATTTCGTTATTTTACATTTTGGTACAATATCCTTAACTTTTTGCAAGTTTTGCTCGAAATGTTTTGCGAATTTGAGGTCTTCGCCCGATCGTCCATTCGACCGCGCGTAGAGTAAGCATGTTTAGTTATAATATTTTAGGGATAAATATATAAATTAAACAGTTATTTTAAAAGCCATCGCGGAGCAGTAGAAAACGTCTGACTGTAAGTGAGTTTGATTGTGGGTTCAATTCCCATTCGAAGAAATGATTATGTTTAAATTATTTTCATTTTTTCGTTTTCGCAAAGCGTGGCGTTAAGTTCTGGCTCGTAACGCACAGTGTTTGTAATTCGGACAGAAAAATTGAGCGGAGTGTCTTGACACTAGGTGCAGTCGGATTAGTCTGCTATGTGGGATAAAGCGTGAAGTTGTAAATAGTTTTTTTGTGCCATATTAGTTTAAGTAGTCAAAATGTATCCCGTGACTTCGATTACGTCAACAAAGAACCCCTTTTTTTCCCATTGTCGACGGAAATTTCAAAAAATCAAAGGAGCTCCCCAAGGAGCCAACAAATTTCTACGGCCAGTAGATGTACCTGCACGTTGTCCCTCAGCCTCTCAATAATGCAAAATTATTATATATTTGTTACTATTATATACATTTCCACGGAGTGTTGTTTTGCGTAGAAAACGTAAAAACCTGTATTTTCCCGATACATTAGGAATTGCGTCAAATGCGTCTTTTCGAGAATTAGTACCCTCTTATACTCTTCAAGGTATCATGCAAGGCAGACATGTCAAACTTCAACTTCCTAATTTTGATGTTTGATTTTTCATTTTAATTATATTTATTACAAAAATATGCAGTAAAAATATACTTTCATGAAGCATTATTCTAAAAACATTTATATTGCCTATCACATCAATTTTCTTGTCCCAAATAAATATATAGTATCGCTAACCTACTATCTACCTTTTGCGTAAAAACATGTTATACACTTTCATTTTTAGCTAAATATAGTTTTTTTATTATTTACTAGATTCTGCTTGTGGCTTCACGCGGTGTATTATTAATAAGCAGCCTAAACTCTTTCTATATAAAATTTCATCATAAATGGATCAGCTAATTAACATTTACACTATACTTACTATATAATAAATTTACTTTTGAAGGGTTATAGTTACTTTCGCTTTTATATTGAAAACCATTTTTTTTATTTATGTATTTGTAGGGTAGGTAGAGGGAGCCTGAGAACCTAGTGTTAAGACACTCCGTTCCCCACTTTCAATCATAATCAAAATGTTCTTTAATGAAATGGCTATTACAGTCATTTTCGAATCGCATTGTATAGTGCGTTCATTTGAAGTAATCATGTCTGTCATAATACATGTACATTTTTTTTATAAATCTTTTTAGCTTCACGCTGTATTCCTCACATAGCATAGTAGGCAGAGGGAACCAGAGAACTTAGTGTTAAGACACTCCGTTTTCTCTTAACAGCCTTATTGCCAGAGCGAGGAAATGAAAATAATAAATATTATTTAATATTTTCATTTCTTGGAGAGGGAATCGAACAGAATCGAACCCATAACCTGTCGCATGCTTGTGCCTCTGCGCCATGACAGGCCTCAAATAAATAGTATCGATAGTAACAATATGTATACAAAGTTTCATTATAATCGGTTGAGTAATTTTGGCGTGAAAGAGTAACAAACAAACTTACATTGATAATATTAGTAAGGATTGTTCTACATACATCCCGAATAAAGATTGATACACCAATTTAATAATTTTCGCATATACGTACATATATTGCACGACAGTACAATTATTGTATTTTAGAAATCATCAGTTACTCAATAGCATTCATAGCATAATCAAAATGCAATCACAATTTTACTATTGCCACTAATAATGTCTTATGATTTATGTCTATTGGCTTATATTTTGATATATATTGTCAAAAAAACGCCTGTCGTCGTGTACAGAACAGAGAGGCAGAAGCGTGCGACTGTATACGCGACAGGTTGTGGGTTCGATTCCCAGTCCAGGAAATGGAATTTTTCATTTTCACAATGCCTCAATTGGGCGGAAAGTGGGGAACGGAGTGTCTTTACACTAGGTTGCCTCTGCCATCCATGCTATATGCGGGATACAGCGTGAAGCTATGTATGTATATATATATTGTCAAAATTTACTGTCTTCTCCTGGTAGACAGAGAGAACCTAGTGTTAAGACACTCCGTTCTCCACTTTCGGCTTAATTTAGATATTGCGTGTGCAATGGAACTAAATGGTGCTGTTTTTGATCAGAGAGGAGATAATGAATATAATTTTATATATAATAATGGTTTTGAGTGAGAATCGAACACGTAACTAAATGTTTCGACTTATCAATCAATAGGTACAAACAAAAATAATATTGTATAAAAATATCCAAATTGCAAGCGAAAGCGAAGAAATGCACCATTTTAGATGATATACAAAGTATAACAATATTTATAATAATTATATTTTCATAGATGACAAAACAAATAGAAGGTCGATCAAACAGATGATTTTACATAATAGATCCATTATAGCAATACGGCCTTTTTCCTCACACCAGTGGCGAGTAATCGTCCGTGACGTGATCTGTAAAAACTGTTCTGTACTGTTGTTATATTGAAAAATCTACTGAATTATTAACGCCATTGCCTTTGCTGTTTGATTGTGACTGATTGAACACGGTGGTTATGGGTAGAAATGCTTCATGCTCATTTAAAGGGTTGGTAGAGAAAGTAGTGTACATTGCCGCTGTACACCCGATTTCGAAATAAGTAGCGGAACTTAACGCCGCAGTTATATGTATAAGAGTTATATTATATCTATAGCATTTGAAACATATTATATTAAATTTTGATTTTGATTCAATTAAGTTATATGTAAGTTATTGGAATATCGTATCTCTTAAATATCTGTATATGAATACGTGAAGCAAAAACTTTGGACCCGTTTTCACGAAAATTACGCGGACGGAGGAGCATGAAACTTGGCACACTTATAGTTTATATAGAGAAGGAGTGCAGAATGCTAATATTTTTTTTAAATAATGCATAAAAAGTATATCAAAGAAAAACACTATCATGGATTCATTTATCCATCTTTATACAAAGTGACATATAATCCTCCGGGACAAAGTATAACTATAAATATAAGTAAGACTCACCGATTATTGCTTTTCGTGTTAGATGGCTGAACTCAATGCTGTGCTTTGTTTTCTTCCATTTGAGGGGACGGAGTTAGAATACAATTCCCCGCCGTTGCTGGGTAGCGTCCCGTAAAAGGCGGGTAGGTGGTAGGAGGTTCGTCCTCCGACTGGCTTGCGACCACTATCATGTCAAAGACGAACCGCTAAAAATCTTATGATTCGATGCATATGATATGCAAGCCAGGTTTTTCCTATTCCCACCCATCTTTTCCCCAGAATGTGGTGGTTCCGGCTACTACATTATTTCCTTTCCTTCCTATCTGAACACTAGGTAGGCAACGTTTACAAATCCTCTGGTGTGGTAGATGTCTATGGGCGAAGGTAACCACTTACCATCAGGTGGTCATTTTGCTTGTTTGCAATCTTATATCAATAAAAAAAAATACTAGAGAGGAATGGAACTAATTTAAATATAATAACCCCCCCTAATGGGAATTTAAACCACAGCCATTTGAGTTTACAGTCAGACGTTGACCCACTTCACCACGATGGTGTAAGTATTTTTAAGTGACCTCAAAAAAGGGAAGAAATTCTCAATTCGGCTATATTTTTTATGTGTTACTTCATAACTTTTTACTGGTTCACTGGCTTTTTTATAACAGCTAGTGCTTCTGATATGGTTCCAGTTTAATTTTGTTAAGATATGACGAATAGTTTTTGAGTTATTCGTATTAACATTACGTTTTAGTGCCATTTATTTAAAGTCGGTTTACTTTTCCTCTTCAAATCCTAATTTTGATGCCTTTTTAGTAACGTTCTAAATTTTACATAGATTTTCTTATCTTTTTTTACTTTATAAATAATACTAGTATAATATATTATAGACACGTCTAAAATACACGATTCCTTTACAACGTGTCTGCCATTTTATCAAACATATGACAGTGTGACAAAACCATATTTTATTACCTTAATTTTTTTTTTTTAAAAAGATACTATCATTCTGCACTTCTTCGCTATATAAACTGTAAGTGTGCCAAGATTCATACTCCTCCCACATAGTTTTCATAAAAAAAGCATTCATAGTTATTTGCATAATTTAGTTTTGAATCATAACTATTGTTTACATTACAAATCGCTTAAAATTGCCGATGGCTAATCTCTACGTACAATATATGCGGAAGCAACGCAATGCGTGTTCGTGACTTGATAACTATCGTATTAATGTTCTGAGTAGATGTATTATTAGTACTACTAACTACTGCTAGTTATTTTATATTCATGTGAATTGCATATAATAGATTAGGCACCTGTGGCGAAGCGTCCATATGGCACGATTCCCATCGGCTTATCTTTTGTAAATTACAACAAATTAGTGGCTGATTTACTAGCAGATTAGGGGTACCAAAAAATGAGGTCGAATTGAATTTGAGCCAAACGTGACGACGCCGTCATGGGGGCAGTGATTAGCAAGCTTAGCGATATGAGACGCCTTGATAACTGTCGCTAACCTGGTCATAAATTTACAAAACAATTGACTAAAAAATAAAAGAAAAAAAAAAGTCAGTCGGTGAGGATCTCACCATAGTCTTAGGATACAATTAGGTAGTTCTATTTAAGTATGCACAGGTAACAAACAATAAATAAAAAACAAAACAAACAAAAGGCACGGGCAAGTGTGGGCCCGTGGATGTAATTTAACTCATAAAAAAAATATTGAATTTGTGAGTGAGATTGCAAAAAAGATAGCTGAAGGAAAGTACTCGTATAAATGCTAAAAAAAAGTTAGCTAGAAAAATATGGGAGTGCAAAAGCTCAACAAAAATTTAACATCGGTACCATTTTCCAGGTTGGACCTATATATACCGACTTACTTTTATGTACCGGCTTCCCTTAATATGCCGGCTTAATTTTATAAGATTTTCACTCCTCGCCACTGGTATATATACTTAAATACAAACCCTTCTTTTTAACATAAAGCTTAAACAAAACCGGAAATCGAATCCACGACCCTTAAAAAATATATAAATATCTATAAAATTATAATATTTTAACCAAATCTCGTTTTTTTCCAGGTAAATTTCAAAAGCAAGCATCCGCAACAGTGAGGAAACTTCGCTGCAAGACGCTTAATCATCACAAATTTTTTGCTGAACCAAAACTAATGCAACTTTCGTTATTTAAACATCCACCTGTATTGGCAAATCTTTTTTATCGTCTATAGATAGTTGTTAACATTTTGTTAGTAACTGTTATATTGTATTATAATTTGTAATGTGAGATGAGTAAATATTTGTGTAACGTTAATGTAATTTGTTTGTTTCGTTAGTTATAACTTACTTATAAAATTCTAGATTTTCAAGAAACCGATTTCAAAAAATTAGACTGGGTGAGTCGATTTTGATGATTCTTTTTTTTTATGATAGTTAGTGCTTCTGATGTGGTCCCATTTTTGTTTTTTTTAATAATCAAAGAAGGCAAATAAGCAGAAGGACCGTCTGATGGTAAGTGGTTACCTTCGCCCATAGACATTTACAACATCCGAGGAGTTGTAAATGCGTTGCCAGCCTAGAGGTTAGATGGAAGGGGAGGGGATAATGTTGTCATTTTCACAATTGTGATCAGGTTCTCAGATTCCCTCTGCCTACCCTGCTATATGCGGGATATAGCGTGAAGCTAAAAAAACATTTTATAAACAAACAGGACAACTTGAATAAAACCGTTTAAAAATCTAAAGAACGCATCTATTATCATATAATTATATTATTATAATTCTAATTTAGCGATTGGTTCTGGGTTCGATTCTCAATTGGGGAATAATGATATATAAATAATTCTAATTTCTCCTTTCTGGTAAGAGAAAGTTGAGTTCCCTCACTTAACATCGACATAGAAATGTCTCAAATCGGATAGAAAGCGGAAGACGGAGTGTCTTGACACTATCATCTCTGCTAACCGTGCTATATGGGTAAAAGCGTGAAGTTTTTTTATATTATTTCATAATTTAGTTTTTAATAGTACAACTAAGTCGACTAAAGTTCTACGAATATTTCTCAACAGCCACTTGCAATATTCGACTGTGTATTTTATTTTATGTTCCAATAAAAGACGTTGCATTACCATCTTATAGCACGATTTCTTAGTTTACCGAATAATATCGAATATAAAATTTAATTTTTATTATATTTTGCAAACTTTATTAACATAGTGCTATAAATATGTTTAAAATAGATACTTATTATGTTATGTTGAAATAATATGAAATCTTTTTTAAGTGTGCCCTTTGTGTTATTGTGTCTCAGTCTTGCTTTATTATTTATAATACATACATACATACATAGCTTCACGCTGTATCCCGCATAGATCAGGGTACGCAGAAGGAACCTAGTATTTAGACACTGTTCCCCACTTTTCGCCGAATTGAGGTATTGCGTCCTGAGTGGCGGAACTCAACGCCTCGCTTTGCCTTGTTGGTTACAAGGCAAAGCGAGGTGTACCCAGGAAATAAAAAAATCCATTTCCTGGAGTGAGAATCGAACCCACAACCTGTCGCATTTACATTCGCATACTTGTGCCCCTTCGCTACGACAGGCGTTAACTATTTATAATATTAGTAGTATTTCTAAGTAAAGCGATCTTCCGTTTCAAACTATTCTTGCTTAAAAAAATTGAAGAACATGTTTTTTAGCTTCTCGCTGTATCCCGCACTTAGCAGAGTAGGCAGAAGGAACCTGAGCACCTAGTGTTAAGACACTCCGTTCTATTACCCACTATATTAAAATTCTATTTAAAAATTTTTTTTAGACAATGAAAAGAACTTCTCTTTAGATACAGTAAATGACAAATAATTATTTCGATAACCATAACAAAATCATTGGGTTCAGAGAGCTTGGCCCAGAGATAATCTATCTATTTACATAAAACTCTTGCGTTACTTAGCGATTGTGACAGACAACGAACTTAACTACCGGCCATAGAAGGCTGCAATTTCGCATATAGGCTCCTTGGGAAGTGTAGGGAAGTACTACGAAAGGATTTCTCGAAATTCCTACGAAAACTAGAATTTAGGTTTTATAGTCCATACAAACGAAGTCGTAGGATACAGTTATTACAAACATTCTAGTGTCCCCCTTGACGCGTTAATAACGCGTTGCCTAGCAACGTATATGTCACTTTATATAAACATGGATGTCAAACCATGGTAGTGTATGAAACATTTATGTCACTAGTTTAATGTTTTTTTTTATTTATTATTTTAAAAAGATATAATCATTGCGCGCATGTGCTCCTCTATATAATCTATAAGTGTGCCAAGTTTCATGCTTCTCCGTCCGTGAAGTTGTCGTAAAAAGGGGTATAAAATTGCAAAATACCCATCTAATACAAACTAAAAAAACCGGCTTACCTTTTTAAAATTTTCATTCTCGCCATTGCTGCCTATCCTGATATACTATAAGGAATGTTAAACTGTTTTTTATATACTATAGAGTATTACTCATATTTACATATTCCATTAAAGAAATATTAGTAAAATGAATAACTTAATGATAATTAAAACAAAAGCTAACAATGAACATCCTCTTATTTCACTTATAACACAATATGGTTATATAATTGTACTGTAATATATTTATTTACATTGTGATTTAAAATAATGATGAAAAAATGGAAACATTTCCGAGATCGTCATGTTCTATATAGTATGATTTTCATATAGTTTTTTCTTTTCTTTACAAAAAAAAGCAAGACAGAGAGAACCTAGTGTCAAGACACTATGATCACAGCTTTCCGCCCGAGACATTGGGTTTTCCATTGCGCCACGATTAGCTATAAATTTGTATACTTTACGTATTTTATTTGGTGATTAAACATGAAGAGGTTCATGATTGTGGACGAGGCAAAAGAGATATGCAGGGACTGTAGTGTTTGGCGCTCCGTTCTCTCAGACTACCCCGCTAGGGATAAAGCGTGAAGTTTAGCATGTAAGTAGGTGAGTAAACATCGACTTCAAAAAGGAGGAGGTTATGAATTCGACTATATCCATTTTATACATGTTACGTATACATACATGTGTAAAAAAGAAAAGAAAACAGACTTCAAATAAAATGCACTTAAAAGTACAATTATTACGAATATCTCAAAAACTACTCGCTCGATATTAATAAGATTTAAGTGAGACCTTATCAGAAACACTACCTATCACGTGACAAAAGGAATCATCAAAATTGGTTCATCCAGAAGAAAGTTATAATTGAGAACATCTACCTTTTTCTAAAGTCGGTCAGAAATAACTAAAGATCACTCAACAGGTAGTTATGCAAATTGATGAATGTGTATGATAATATCGTACTCAATATTTCCTTGATGATTTTTCTTAGATTGTACATATGAGTACATTTGTTGGGTAACGTGTAATATATGTATGTATGTAATACAATTAAATACGTTATTGCAATTTATTTATGCAAGTTTTTCTGTATCTTCACGCAATGCGTTTCGAAAGCAGAACATATTTTATCTATTTAAAGATATTGTATATTATTATACGATTGAGTATTTATTTATATATTATTATAAAAAATCACGAGAAATTTGATTATGCGCCTGTCGTCGCGCAGAGGCACAGGCGTGCGACTGTAAACGCGACATGTTGTGGGTTCGATTCCCACTCCAGGAAATGAAAATATCATATTTATATATTTAATATTTTCATTTCCTCGCTCTGGTAACAAAGTAAAGCGCAGCATTGAATTCAGCCACTCAGCACGCACCTCAATTCGGCGGATAGTCGGAAAAGGAAATCTTAATAGAACGGAGTATCTTAACAGTAAGTTCTCAGGTTCCCTCTGCCTACCCTGCTATGTGCGGGATATAGCGTGAAGCCAAACACGAAATATCAAGGGCCTTAGACAAGTAACGGGAACGGGCATAACGGTAACGGTGTTTAGACGGTCGCGTGTCGCATACGATCGGTTACTAGATAGTTGATACGAATGAAAAGTGTGCGTGCTTATCTATTTCTACAAATTATTGTATTTTAAGGAACGGGAAACTTAAAAGAACGGAGTGTCTTAACACTAGGTTCTCAGGTTCCGTCTGCCTACCGTGCTATGAAACAGCGAGAAGATAAAAAAGTTTTATAATTTAGGCCATCGAGATGCAGTGGGATAGTTAGTGTCGGACTGTAAACGCGATTGGTCGTGAGTTCGATATCTGCTCGGGGAACGGTTATTTTTTTTTTTTTATTTTCACGCTGTAACCCGCATATAGCAGGATAGGCAGAGGGAACCAGAGAACCTAGTGTTAAGACACTCCATTCTCATTCAACAATTCCATTCCCCACTTCCCGCCGAATTGAGGCATTGCCTGTTGAGTGGCGGAACTCAACGCCGCGCTTTGCCTTGTTACAAAACCCAAGAAATGAAAATACTAAATTTTACCTGGAGTTTTTCCTGGAGTGGGAATCGAAGTCACAACCTGTCGCGTTTACAGTCACACGCTTGTGCCTCTGCGCCACGACAGGCGTCAACGGTTATAATTTAGTTACTTTCATTTTCCCGCTCTGATGAAAGCACGGCGTTACCACTCAACATACAATGTTCCTTCGAACGACTCTAGACTTTCTGTCTACGCTGCGGGAAAAAGCACAGAAGTCAAACTGAATAAGAAGAAAGTATGTTTATGTTTGGAGACTATTGTATTAAGGTGGCGGAACCCAACGCCGCACCGTGTACACAATTAGAACTAGAAAAAACATATGTGTACAAAAAGTTATAATATTACATATACATTTAGCGTATACATTGTAAATGTGTAATCGGTAACCCTATTTATTGTGCGGTTATGGCGCAGCGTGGTCTTATGCAACCGTTATGGTTACGTTAAATGCTATAACACGAACGAAATGTTAACTTTTGTATACAAAAACCTTTAAAAAAGCTTGATATGGAGTATTTTTTGAACTTATTTGAATTTAGATACAAGTTACTGAGTTATTTGTAATTAAAATTCGATAAGTAAATAAAAAATGACTTTTTAGTAAATACTACAGACTCACCGTTCTATTATGGCCTATGAATGCATAAAATCTGTAAATTTAATATATAAACTATATTATTATAAAGTTACATCAGAATTAGTTCAGTAGTTTTTGCCTTAAAGAGACAAACATTTATCCCCACAAAGTTTTGCGTTTTATAATATTAATAGGATAACTTATACATGCATACATAACTTAACACTGTATCTCGCATATAGCAGGGTAGGCAGAGGGAACCCAGTGTTAAGGCACCCGGTCCCCACTTTCCGCCAAATTGAAGCATTGCGAGCTGAGTGCCAGAACTCAACGCCATTTCCTGGAGTGGGAATCGAACTCACAACCTGTAGCGCTTACAGGCGCACGGTTGTGCCTCTGCGCCACGACAAGCGTTTATGACTTATACAAATAAATATTTAAAACAAAAAAAATAAAACAAAACCACATTGTACAATTTATTAACTTATTTCTATTCAATATTTAAAGGACTATACACAAAAGGGCAAATGATAGCCAAATACCATCGTATCCCAAACACTTTTACCAAATTCTTCAAAGTACCATTGACCTTTCCTCTCCCAAATTTATACTCCCTAGCAGTGAGTCCATACAACACATTTCTCATATGAAATAAAAATAAAGCTCCAGACCAAATAACAAGGCTTATGTTCAAGAATAAGAAGAACATGTACAGATCTTTTATAGATAATGGTTCTTTTAATGTATATCTTAGAAAAGGATTGATAATCCTAAACGCTGATAACAGCATATCGTTATCAAATTTAGTTGAGACATAGTAATAGTTGTAATACGTAGAATAAACTAGAGATATAAAGTTGTAAGCAAGATATAGAACGTAATAACGAAGGTTATTCAAACCAATGCATTTAGAAAAGAAGAAACAATGATGGTCTCGTCTTTTAATACAAATATCGCAAGTGGAACAATGCCAAGTATCTTCAGAGCGATGAAATTTGCAAATTTCACAAAATGTACCATCTTTTTCTGATTTTTTTAATGTTGTGTCCGTTAGAATACACATCATGGTGTTCCCGATAATGTTTATGAAGATGAATACTGGGCATATTGTATGGAAAATCGTTTTTGAAAGATATATGCAACATAACAACTTTATTACGCTTTCGTGCGTTTAAATGTCGCAGTATAGAATAATACGTGGAAATAAAACAAAATAAATTGAGAAAAGATCATTTATATGGGTTTCTATTTCTTTTTGTTCTTTTAATGCTTTGTTTTTTTTTTGTATTATTACTTATTTACTTGTTCATTCACTTACTCACTAACTCACTATTTACTATTTACTTATTAACTCACTTACCCATCAACTCTGATGAACTGATTTAGTAACTTACTCATATTTTCACACCATTACTGACACAGTCTAATACACTCACTCATTCATTCACTCGTCAACTCACTCATTCAATGACTAACTAACTCTCTCACCTATTGACTTACTTTTCATATAATTAATTCATATTTAATTCATATATTCATCATTTTGTTAGGTGGTAGGAGGTTCGTCCTCCGACTGGCTCGCGACCACTATCATGTCAAAGACGAACCGCCAAATATCTAATGATGTGTTCCGGTTCGATGGCATGTAAGCCAGATTTTCCCCTTTCCCACCCATCCTTTCCCCAAAATGTGGTGGTTCTGATAGTGGACTACTACATTGTCCCCCCTTCCATCAGTATCCTCTAGGTTGGCAACGCATCTACAACGTCTCTGGTGTTGTAGATGT
>JAKGSA010000259.1:0-79045 GCA_033558755.1 Philaethria dido
ATGCCATCGAACCGGAACACATCATAAGATATTTGGCGGTTCGTCTTTGACATGATAGTGGTCACGAGCCAGACGGAGGACGAACCTCCTACCACCAAAGGCATAGCTTTATTGAAAATATAGGGGCCATGATTTAATTTATATTATTTTCCTTTCTCTACTTTAGATAGATAGAGCGCGGCGTTAAGTTACGATATTCAATAGATAATGTCTTGATTTCAAGCGGAAAATATCTCGACTCTATGTTCTCTAAAAGAGTAGGTTTTGAAAGCAAAAAAATAATGTCTTTGTTAATATATTATGTCATTAATCTTTCTTATTATTTGTGGGGAACGTAGTGTCTTAACATTAGGTTCCCTCTGTCTACCTTGCTATATGCGGGTTACAGCGTGAAGTTAAAAAAAGAAATAAATAAATTAATTAAAAAAAAAGATGAAGGGTGTCAGGGGACACCCGGATAGAACGAGGTTCCTTTCGATTAATTAGTGAAGGAATTGTAATATTTTTTTTTTGGACAATCAACCTGTATACACTCAACAAGAACAATCGTCGCGCGCCACCACACTGTTCAATGTGAAACAGCAAGACGAACCGAAAATAACTGGCTTGCTTTCTATGAGAGAGAGAGAGAGAGAGACAGACAGAGAAACACACGTACGCCGCACGGTTTACAACTATAACAAATAGTGTCGTTACAACTTTTGGTCTTAATTTTTTCCGACTCCCCTCCCTTTCGCAACGCGCGATATCCATATCGAGAACGAAGTTCCAACTTCGTTCCAAAAAATTATATTATCGTTGCATTGTTATCCGTTTTATGTAAATTGCATTAGCTGGACTTTGCCACCTTTGTTATTACACCTCTGAGTTATACTTCTATATTATAGTTTATATAACCGAAGATGGCCAGTACTTCGAATAGTTCAAGGTAGAACGATTATATTGTTACGATCACGATCTATATCGATCATTTACGTAATTTAAATGTAACTTAAGTAATATACAAATGAATATAAACCTTAAAACTAGCGAATAAAGTTGATTTTCTTTTAATTTTTTCGTATAAGATTAATCGATTACATTTGACACCGATGTTTGGACTAGTTTAATAATTACATGATAATTGATTGAATCGAGTTGAATCGAATAACGCTTTGTTTTTTGTTTATGTGAAGCATCTTTTGGTTGTAATTGTGTTATGGACAATGGTAGCAGGTTTGAATTTTAACGAGAAGGTAATTTGTTTGCTTCACGTTTGCAGTGTAGTCAGAGAGCGGTAGCTTAATGTGAAAACACTCCGTTCTCCATTTGCCGATTTATTCTAGGTTAAAGGTTGAACGAACTTAAAGCCATGCTTTGTTTTACTAATATAAATATTATCATTTGCCCTTGTGAGAATTGAACCCACAACCAATCGCTTTAGGGAGTGTTGAGGAGTACTAAGGGATTCCCTGAAATTCCTCTGAAATCAGGGAAAAACGGTATTTTACGTTTTGTAGTCCAGGCAAATGTAGTTAGGGGCTATAATTAGTTACCTTGCCTAAAAAGATAGGTAGATTTTGTACCTAATATTTAAGAAAATAATAAAAAAAAAATACAAAAAAAGAAAACCGACTTCAAAAAAATGCACTAAAAAGTTACTATTCGTCAAAACTTAAATAATTTAAAAGGTTTTTTTTAATGGATAACGGATGGCAAACGAGCAGAAGGACCATCCAATGGTAAGTGATTACCTTCGCCCATGGACACCTACAACGCCAGAGATGTCGAAGATGCGTAGCCGACCTAGAGGATACAGATGGAAGGGGACAATGTAGTAGTCCGCTATCGGAACCACCACATTTTGGGGAAAGGTTGGGTGGTAAAGGGGAAAACTTCACCACTTCAGAAACACTAGCTATCATATAGAAAGAGAACCACGTAAATTAATTCGCCCAATAATAAGTTATGGGATAACATACATAAAAAAAAACACAGACGAATTGAGGACTTCCTTTTTTGGAAATCGGTTAACAAAGAGTATTAAAAATAGTTTCTTAACGGTGTTTTAATTAAATAACCATATAATTGATTGAAATTATATATTTTGAACGCTTCACGTGTCTCGTCCTTGGCATCTCTTAATTATATTTTATTTATTTGCTAAAACAAGATTTATTTACACGCTCATTAGTTTGACCTATATGTCTGTTTGTATGTACGTATGTTTGTATATATAAAGAACAAAAAACCCGACTGAACCAATTCTTCAAATTTGAGAAGCAAATACATATATTTGAAATGTGCTAATTAAGTCTTTTCAAATGATACCCCACACGGTACCCATCAACGAATTTTTTGTTTTTATTCATGACTGCAATTGCCTCTAGAGTGGCGCCATATATTGAATTAAAAGTGATTTACACATATCCAAGAACACTTGGAGTATCAATACCTATCTAACGTCACCTTAATTATATAAATCGGTCCATGGGTTGGAACATATGAGGTAATAAAAAGAATATTACAAACATACATATACGCGCTGAAAACATAACCCTCCTGATAGTAAGAAACGTAAACTAAATATTTCTTTATTTTTTTTTATTTTATTAGCTATGAAAGTTTGAATTTTTTAGTTTTTTCAAATAAGATATTTTTATATGTATATATATATATATATATATATATATATATATATATATATATATATATATATATATATATATATATATATATATATATAAATGCTGTATAATGTATTGTTTTAATTTTATTTCGATTTATTGTGTGTTAAGTGACGGAACTAAACGCCGCGCGGAGAGATGTATATAATTTAAATATAATCATTACCACGTGTGGGAATCGAACCAACAACTAATCACGTTTACAGTCAGGCTTCCCTGCACCAAGATGACCTCTAAAAAAAATAAGATACAAATATCGTTGTTAATTTATATTTTTTGGTGATTTTTATTTGGGTTCATTTAGTGTAACACACGTTGCTACAAACGTGACAAGTGTCAAGAAGATTTTGCATTTATTTGCATATAAAAAAAAATAATAATACGCCTTATAATATAACTTAGCGCCTGTCGTGGCACAGAGGCACAAGCGTGCGACTGTAAATGCGACAGGTTGTAGGTTTGATTGCCACTCCAGGAAATGGAATTTCTCATTTGCTGGGTTTGGTAACAAGACAAAGCGCGGCGTTGAGTTCCGCCACTCAGCACGCAATGTCTCAATTCGGCGGAAAGTGGGAAACGGAGTGCCTTAACGCTAGGTTCCCTCTGCCTACCCTGCTATACATATACCCTGGGATACAGCGTGAAGCTATGTATATGTATGCCTTATATTATGCTTTTGTGGCGGACTCTCTGACTGTAGTCAGATGCTGTCCGAGAACAGTTGTGGGTTCAAATCTCAATTCGGGGTAATAGAATAAGAATATTGAAATTATTTTCATTTTGCAAGAATGAATTTAATGGACAAACCATTAAATACTTCTAAATTATTGTAATGACGCAGATGTTCAAGCGTGCAACTAAAAACGCAACAGGTTGTCAGTTCGATTCTCGCACCAGGAAATGAAAATACTAAATAGAACAATGAATTTTTAGTATTCTCATTTCTTCGATCTAATAACAAGACAAAGCGCGATGCTGAGTTCCGCTACTCAGCGCGCAATGTCTCAATTTGACGGAAAGTTGGGAACTGACATGTTAAGAGAACATTATGTTCTCTGGTTATCTGAAAACAAAAAAACAAATACAGACAAGCCTTAAATGCGGAACTTACATAAGATATTAAAAATATTTAATATAAAATTACAAACATTATTCATTCAAATATGCAAATGTAACCGATCTAGTTCTCATACTCGTAGTGCGAAGTTGATAAAATATCACTTGACTCATTGTAATATGAAAAGGTGATCCGTTAATCAATTTCTTAATTACTTTAAATTTTAATATTAAAATTTAATCGTCGTCGTAATTTAATCGTCTTTTTCTATATGCAGGATACAGCGTGAAGCTAATAAAATAACATACATACATAGCTTCACGCTGTATCCCGCATATAGAAGGGTAGGCAGAGGGAAGTTGTTAAGATACGCCGTTCCCCACTTTCCGCCGAATTGAGGCATTGCTTGCTGAGTGGCGGAACTCAACGCCGCGCTTTGTCTTGTTACCAAACCCAAGAAATGAAAAATTCCATTTTCTGGAGTAGGAATCGAACCCACAACCTGTCGCGTTTACAGTCACACACTTTTGCCTCTGCCCCACGACAGGCGTGAAAAAATAAAAGAATTATTCATAGTAATATGCTAATAAAATATTGTTCCAAATTCCATCCTAAAGTCCACTTGTTAATGTCACTTGACTCATTCTAATTATATCAAAAGGTGATCCGTTAATCATTTTTTTCAACGTACAGACGACATGACGAAATATTATAATCTAATATATTTATATATTTGATAAATGTTCTTGTTCAGTAGATTGTTTTGTTTTTATGTTTATTTTTTATCTTACCTACCTACCTAACTTCACGCTTTATCCCTAGCGGGGTAGTCAGAGTACCGGAACGCCAAACGCTACGGTCCCTGCATACATCTTTCGCCTCGTCCACAGTCATTAACCTCTTGCATGCCATCCGGGTTTTTTTAAGTTGTTGTTTTTTAAGTTGGATATTTGTTCATTTCTTGTATTTTTCACGTGCTTTCCCGTATAGCAGGGTAGTCAGAGAGAGTGTAGTGTCAAGACACTCAATTCTCCAATTACCGCACGAAATCGCATCATCCGTAGAACATTCGTATATCCACTAAAACCTTGCAGTTCACTGCCACTAACTGAGGCTACGAAGAAGGAGGAACCATGGAAACTAATCCATTTTTCCTTAAATTTCGGTGTTGTGATCTTGCAAGGCACATCCTGGAGTCAAATGTGGTCGACATAGTCAACACACTGACTTTTAACCAGATTTAAAAAAGTGTATATTTTCTAATTTATATTTTCAATTATACTCTTATAACATCGCGCGGCGTTGAGTTCCGCCACTTAACACGCAATGTCTGAAATTCGGGTACAAATTGCCCACAGAGTGTTCTGTGGGCAATTTGACTTACCACTAGTTCTCTCTATGTTCTATGATCTATGGTCTATGGTCTATGGTAGAGATGGCTTTGAGGGATGTAACGTAAAACTATAAAAAATAAAAATAATATTCTTTCTAACACTTTTCTAAGCAACTGTACATTATAATTTAATAAAATAGGTCATCTGTATATATAAAACTAGCTCCAAATCTAGTTTCGTTCGAGGACGACCAGACGTCTATTTATTGTTGCTTCTTGTCAAACAATTGAAAGTTGTATCCTTTCAAAATGTTCTGTGGAAGTGTTGCAAAAGGGAGTGGGTTCGAAGTTTCGGTCGATTTTAATTACATCTTTGATTTTCGTAATTTAGCACATACTAAATGAAACTATTTTAGTATTCGGAAATACATTTTTGGAAATTCAAAATTTCGAAAACTACGTTTTAGTAGTTAGTGGTCACTGGTAGACTTTTTTATCCTTGTACTAGTGTATTTGTACTTTTATTTCCGTTTTCGTAGGAATTTCCAAAAATCCTCTATACTCGCCAAGTATCAGACATATTCGTTTGTGTCCGTTATGACCGATTTCCAAAAAAAGGGCGTTAGCAAATCGACTGAACTTTTTGTGTTTTACGACATAACTTTTTAATGAGTGAAACAATTTTGATGAATCTTTTTTTATATGATAGCTAGTGCATCTGTTGTGGTCCCATTTTTTTATTATTGTGTTGCTTTTTCGTTACATCCAATTTGAAATAGCAATGATTCTAAAGATAATTACTTCAAAAAATATTAAAATATATTAAATATCAATCATTTTTTGAATTATTAACTTGTTCACGCCTGTTACGAATATGAAATAAATATAATAACACATGTAACATCATTGTACTGAACAAAGAACTCGAAAGAACCTTCGCCGACTTTGCGGATTATGAATAAATAATCAAATGCACATAATTTGCATACAAATATTTACAAACGTGTTTTTCAAAATGCTACGTAATATAATTTTACAAGCAGATATGTATCTGTGACTTACTGTTACCATATTTTTAATAGTTTGAAGTGTTAATCCTACACTTAGGAAAAGAAAAAGTTTTTGAAAACGAAAAATACAATAAAAATTTACTCAGCACATAATGCCTCAATTCGGCGGAAAGTGATGAACGGAATTGTTGTAAGAGAATGGAGTGTTTTAACACTAGGTTCTCAGGCTCCCTCTGCCACCCTGCTATATGTGGTATACAGCGTGAAGCTAAAAAAAGCTTGAACACAGCGGGACTCGAAGCCTCCTCCTTTTGGAAATCGTCTAAGCGGTCTAACCGCTAAGCCATATGTTCTTATCCAGCTAAGTCAAAATTCTTATACGATTGTTTTAACTGCTAACAATAAAAATAGCTCCTGTGTATTTTCTGCTAATTTTATGATGACCCTCCATACCTTTGTCATATTATACTAAGTATTTCTATCAGATGTACGGTTTTTCCTGAATAACAGGGACCAACGTCCGTTGAGTACGTATGTTTGTTACTCTTTCACGTAAAAACTACTGAACAGTTCTAGATGAAACTTTACAGCAATATAGGTTATACCAGAATAATACATAGACTTCAATTTATAATATGTTTTAGCTTCGCGTTTTAGTGGCGAAATTTAACGCCGTTCTTTATCTAGTTACCATACATACATAGCTTCACGCAGTATCCCGCATATAGCAGGGTAGGCAGAGGGAACCTAGTGTTAAGACACTACGTTCCCCAATTTCCGCCGAATTGAAGCATTGCGTGCTGAGTGGCGGAACTCAACGCCGCGGTTTGCCTTGTTACCAAACCCAGGAAATGAAAAATTCCATTTCATAGAGTGGGAATCGAACCCACGACCTGTCGCGTTTACAGTCGCACGCTTGTGCCACTGCACCACGACAGACGTTTACCTAGTGACTAAAGCGAGAAAAATAAAATACTAATTATTGTTTAATATTTTCATTACCTAGAGTGATAATCGAACCCACAACCTGTCGCGTTTAATCGCACGCTTGTGCTTTTACGACTGGCCTCAACATAATAATAGATCAATTAACTTCAAATGTATATAAAAATGAGTAATTTAGTAGTCTTATGTCAAATGACAGTTGTTTCCGTTGCCGGTGATTATAAGCATCCTTCACATCAATTACATATAAATTGTTTGACACAGTCACGTCTGTCCTTTTTAAGTAACGCAATAGATTATAAATGTTAATATATCCTGATTATATTACATTTGTAGGTTTTCCGCTTTAGTAAGGCGCCTTTGGTTAACGCCTGTCGTGGCGGTTGTGGGTTCGATTCCTACTCCAGGAAATGTAAAAGTAATATTTTCATTTTCCTGGGTTTGGTAAGAAGGCGAAGCGTGGCGTTGAGTTGCACCAATCACCACGTAATGCCCGAATTCGGCGGAAAGTGGGAAACAGAGTGTCTTAACACTAGGTTCTCAGGTTCCCTTTGCCTACCCTGCCATATGCGGGATACAGCGTGAAGCTTATATAAAAATAAGGTAAGCTGCGACGTTGAGTTCCGCAACTCAAAGCGACGCGAATGACTCGGATTCGGGCGGAGAACGTAGTATACGTGTTAAATAAAATTATTTATAGATTTAATCTCTCTACTTGGGAAAATGATTATATATAATTTATAATTTCCTCGCTCTGGTAAGACATAGCGCGGCGTTAAGTTTCACCATTCAACACGCGATGTCAAATTTAGATGAAAAGTAGAAAACTGAATATTATGGCACTAGAGACTTGTAGAGACTTCTCTCTGAGACCCATGCTATGAAGGAAAAATCGTGAATTCGAAGTTTTTGAGCTATTCGTAATAATTTAACGTTTTAACGCATTTTGTAAATATGAAATCGAATTTTTCATTTTTTAAATTTTAATTATTTAAACTAAACATTCAAAAGGACACAATATACGTCAATTTATCTTAAATTAAATTCTATGCCCAGTAGTTAGTATAATTTATTACCGGACAACATTACTGCAAAGGTGAGGTATTCGGTTGAACCTGTACTCCACCCACCTGTTAATATTTCTAACACAACTCAATATATTTCACAATTGCTTCATTATTGCGAAATTCGCTTAAAAATATTGTGCAATATGCTTTTATTTGCAAATATAAAACTATTTATAACTAATCGATGTCCACAACTTTTTATTGTAAAACAAAAAAGTTTCACGAAAATCCGTTCAGTAGCTTTGGCGGGGAAGCCGAACAGACAGACAGATAAAAAATTCTAAATATCATATTACATACATACATACATACATACAAAGCTTCACGCTGTAGTATCCCGCATATAGCAGGGTAGGTAGAGGAAACCTGACAACTTAGTGTTAAGACACTCCGTTCCCCACTTTCCGCCGAATCGAAGCATTGCGTGAATGCGGAACTCAACGTCGCGACTTTACCTTATTACCAAACGCAAGAAATAGAAATATTAACCTTTTACATTTTCTGGAGTGGGAATCGAACCCACAACCTATCGCGTTTACAGTTACATGCCTCGTTGTACCTCTGCGGCTCGATAGGCGTTGAGAATGTGAATAAATATTTGTCACAGTATTTAAAATTATTTTGCGATAACCCCAAGATCATATATGAAATATTTCCAATATGAGAGCATTGTCCGTTTTACCATAATTACCGATAGTACATAGAAACGTGACTGTTTATGCGATCTCGTGTTGATAAGACACGCGTGTCGATGGCGGTGAAGTCATTGCTCATTTGTAATGCTTAACTTGCTTCAATTTCTAAATATATCTAAGTGGGGAACAGATTTTTTAAAGAGAACGGAGTGTCTTAACACTAGGTTCTCATGTTCCGTCTGCCGTGCTATGTGTGGGATACAGCGTGAAGTTCAAAAAATCCTAATTATAGTTTACATACACATACATGTTGAAAGAGAATGGAGTGTCTTAACACTAGGTTGTCTGGTTCCCTCTGCCTACCCTGCTATATGCGGGTTACAGCGTGAAGTTAAAAAAAAAACTCACATATATATGTTAGGTGGCGTTGAGTTCTGCCTTGAAATTGAGTAGACAGAAGATCGGAGTGTCTTAACACTATAATCTACTCTATTATATACATGATATGTGTCCATAAATACATGTATTATATTTTATATATATATTTTTTTACCTTCACGCTGTATCCCGCATATAGCAGGGTAGGCAGAGGGAACCTGAGAACCTAGTGTTAAGACACTCCGTTCTCTTTCAACAAATCCGTTCCCCACTTTCCGCCAGATTGAGGCGATTTATTTGATTTATTGATTGATTTATTTTAATCTGTTTTGTATTATGTAAAAGATAATTTTGCATAGAAAAACAGTGTCTCACTATAAACGTGGCTGGTTGTGGGTTTGATTACCACTTGGGGGCACGATTTTATTATTTTCCCACTCTGGTAAAACAAAGCACAATATTGATTTTTATCACAAAAATTTTATCTCTTTCAACCATGGTATGCGGGAAAATGCGTGAAGCTATGTTACAAAGTGAGTCAACATTGTTGTTAACTTCTATGAATAAATGCCTACTTACACTATATAATATGTGAATGTACCGTATGCGGTATTGCAAAACCTTAGGTCTTCGCTTTCTATGACACAGTTTCTAAGTCCTGTTGTGTAATAACGGACTAAACTTTGCTTAATGGATAACTAGATACTTATCAAATGAAACTCTATTAACCGGATTAATCGAGTATGTATGTATGTATGTGTATGTATATATATATGTATGTATGTATGTATGCATGTATGTATATATGAATGTATGTAAGTATGTATATTATGTATTTAGTTTGTATTTTTAATTAATATATATTTAATTTTTTAATGTAAATATCCTGATTAGTGCACCGCCTACCACTACTTTATACAAATCCAATATCCAAAGGTTGCCTGGAAGAGATCGCTTTAAGCGATAAGGCCGCCTTATTGTACGCTATTACTACTTCTATGTTATTTGTTTATTTGTGTGCAATAAAGAATATTTGTATTTGTATTTGTATATTTTGGTATTCTGCAATACGTTTTTGGAAATCCGACGTTTCGAAACCTTTACAGTAGTCCGTGGTCACAGGTAGACAAACGTGGTCCCAAAACTCTAAGATCTTAAGATAATTGTTATTAGACATATTATAGAAAAATTACATAAGATATTTGTAAATTGTAGTCTATGTGTTATTCTGATATATAAGCTATGTTACTGTAAAGTTTCATCTAGAACTATTTAGTAATTTTCTCGTGAAAGAGTAACAAACATTTATCCGTCCTCATAAGCTTTCTTGACTTTAAACTCGAAACGCCCTTGGTTGTGGCTTCGATTCCCACTGAAAGAAATAATTATATTTTAATTATAGTTATTCCTCCGTTCGTAAGACATAGCGGCGTTGAGTTCCGATATCTGGCAGAAACTGGAGGACGGAGTCTCTTAACTTTATATTCTCTCTAATTACCTGCAGGAAAAACGTGAACCTGAAAATAAACCAATTGTAAAAAGCGACATCTATATATAAATACGTGAAGCAAAAGCTTTGGACCCCTTTTTACGAAAATTACGCGGACAGAGGAGCATGAATTTTGGCACACATATTTTATATAGAGAAGGAGCGCAGAATACTAATATATTTTTTTAAATAATGCATAAATAGTATATTATATTAATAAAATAAATGTTACACACACTACCATGGTTTGACATTCACGTTTATATAAAGTGACATACATACATTGCTAAAGACGACGCGTTGTTAACGCGTCACCGGGGCCCCTAGTTGAGTTAATATTTTAATTTCTGGTCGAAAGTGGAGAACGGAATATCTTGACACTAGGTTGTCCTTTATTATGCGTAAAAACCGTAAATGGAAAAAAAATCAATTGTAAATATATCTAGAATTACTGACATTTCGGTTCCACGTTCATCATTACAGGGGCCAGGGTTCATATTGCACAGTCGTATGTTATGGTTACAATTCACTGTAAAATCGTGACTTATGCGTATATGATGGTTAATACAAGCTAATGATGCCCGTTGTGGGTTCGATTCCCACTCCAGGCAATGAAACTATTAAATATTAATAATATTTAGTATTTTCATTTCCTCGGTCTGGTAACGATACAAAGCGCGGCGTTGTGTTCCGCCACTCAGCACGCAATGCCTCGATTTCGGTGGAAAGTAGGAAACGGAAATCTAAAGAGAACAGAGTATCTCAACTCTAGGTTCTCATGTTGCCTCTGCCTACCCTGTTAAATGCGGGATACAGCGTGAAGTAAAAAAAAAATTAAAAAAATAAAACGCCTGTCGTGGCGCAGAGGCACAAGCGTGCGACTGTAAACACGACAGGTTGTGGGTTCGATTCCCACTCCAGGAAATGTTAGTATTTTCATTTCCTGGGTTTGGTAACAAGGCAAAGCGCGGCATTGAGTTCCGCCACTCAACACCCAATGCCTCAATTTGGCGGAAAGTGGGGAATGGAATTGTTGTAAGAGAACGGAGTGTCTTAACACTAGGTTCTAAGGTTCCCTCTGCCTACCCTATTATATGCGGGATACAGCGTGAAGCTAAAAAAAAATAAAAAAAAGAAAGAAAATTATACATAGACGTTTCTTTATTTTTAAGTTTTAGCAGTAAATGATACATAGTCCGTAATTCTTCTATCTAATACATTTCTACGGTCAGAGTGCGTCTAAAAGGGATAAACAAATCAATTTTTTTTCCTATCTATATTAAAAAAAATACAAAACAAATTC
The DNA here is from genome assembly GCA_033558755.1 of Philaethria dido. NCBI lineage: Eukaryota > Metazoa > Arthropoda > Insecta > Lepidoptera > Nymphalidae > Philaethria > Philaethria dido. Next base: position 11,884 of record JAKGSA010000259.1, read on the forward strand.
TTATTATTTCATAATTAAAGTAAAGAATTACACATATTTTTGTTTCATTTAGTTAAAATCGTTTATTTCGTTCCCATAATATTACGTTGCAAGTTTGTAAGAGTTAGCAATGTTGGAACGCCAAGGCTTTATATTATGATGTATATAAAACATACAATTTTAAATAAATTTTGTCATACATTTATATGAATACATAAATACAATACAATATTGTATTTAATTATTCAACTAACTACAAGAAATGGAGGTATTAATATATGTAGGTATATTTTTACATACATATATACATAGCTTCACGCTGTATCCTGCATATAGCAGGGTAGGCAGAGGGAACCTGAGAACCTAGTGTTAAGACACTCAGTTCCCCGCTTTCATAAAGTAGTAAAGTTCCATAGTTCTGTTCAGTAGTTTTTGTATAAAAGAGTAACAAGCATACAGCAATGATAGGACAAAGAAACTTTTTTTTTAACTTCACGCTGTATCCCGCATATAGCAGGGTAGGCAGAGGGAAACTGAGAACCTAGTGTTAAAACACTCCGTTCTCTTGTAACAATTCTGTTTCCCACTATCCGCCGAATTCAGACATTGCGTGCTGAGTGGCGGAACTCAACGCCGCGCTTTGCCTTGTTACCAAACCCAGGAAATGAAAAATTCCATTTCCTGGAGTTGGAATCGAGCCCACAACCTGTCGCGTTTACAGTCGCACGCTTGTACCTCTGCGCCACGACAGGCGTTTTTAACATTACATTACTTAATATAAATAATAATTTATATTAAGTAATGTAATAAATGAATACATTTATTACACATTGTAAAAAATTTTTACACTTTTTGTTTCTCACTTCAAACGTGTAGTTTGTAATAGTGTGAGAATAACAGTTGTGGAACATAATTGTTTTTTAACTATTACGTTAGCAGCTACCGTTTTAGTCGATCTATGGTTAAGTAACCGATTAGTGACGAATACTTTGCGTTTCGTGGGAATTGTGATTTATAATGAATGGATATTACAGTATATTTTGTGAAAGAAATATTTTAATGCACAACTATTATGGGAAACGGAGTGTCTTAACACTAGGTTCCCTCTGCCTACCCTGCTATGTGCGGGATACAGCGTGAAGCTATGTATGTATGTATGTATGTACAACTACCATGGACATGACGCCTGTGGCGCATAGGCACAAGCGTGCGATTGTAAACGCGACAGGTTGTGAGTTTGATTCCCATTCCAGGGAATGAAAATATTAAATATTTATAGAAATTCATATATAATATTTTCATTTTCTCGCTCTGGTGATCACTCCTACCGTGCTATGTGCGGGATACTGCGAGAAGCTAAAAAAAATCTATGAAGTAACAAATACATTTAATTACATGGTTAAAGCAAAGGAATATTTGATATGAACTTAACTATTTGAAATATTATTATGAACCTTGTCATGTTGTCATGTAAAATTTAGTATTTTCATTTCTTGGGTTTGGTACCAAGGCAAAGCGCGGCGTTGAGTTCCGGCACTCAACACGCAATGCCTCAATTCGTCGGAAAGTGGGGAACGGAGTTGTTGAAAGAGAATGGAGTGTCTGTTAAGAGTACCTAGTACCTAGTGTTAACTAGGTTCTCTGGTTCCCTGCTATATGCGGGTTTCAGCGTGAAGTTAAAAAAAACCTTGTCATACAATTCACACTGCTCTCTTCCGTAAGACGTAAATTTACTTTTTCATAAGAATTTCAAGCAATCCTCTCTTAGTGCAGTGCACTTCCTTAAGGACCTACATGTCAAATTTCAGCTTTCTACATTTATTTATTTTGGCTGTGCTTTGTCCTATATTTAGTAAGTTAATAACCATCCTTCGTGGCGCAGTAGCACTGCGTTTGACTGTAAATACGATTAGTTTTGGGCTCAATCCCAATTCGGGGGAGTCATTATATTTAAATTAATTTCATTTTCCGTACTGATAAAACAAATCGATGCGTTGATTTTCGCCACATAGTATGGAACGCTGAGAACGGAAGGTCATAACACTAGGTTCTCCTTAACTACGCTAAGCGGGGAAACGCGTGAAACTACAAAACAAGTTGTCCTATTTGTCCTGTTTTTCTATTTGTTGTTAAGTAGATACTATAGATATTTAAATGGCAACTATAAAATAGTTGAAACATATTTAAGCTAATTTTAAAGCAAATACAAGTAACTTAAGTAGACAAATGAATGCGGTCACAGTGACTGTCGAGCAAAAGTAACAGAATACCAACCAATTGCGTATTATGTACTAAGAGACCAATTTAATGAATATTATATGGTTAATATAGAAATGAGGTAACAATTTTATTTAAGTTATATTTTGTTGTTTGTATATTTTTTTGCATACAACAGAGAGAATCTAGTGTCAGGATTATGTATTAGGCTGTAAGCTATTTTCACTAGATTTATATATTAATGTAAAACCGTTGGTTTCTTTAAACTTCACGCTGTAACCCGCATATAGCAGGGTAGGCAGAGAACCTGAACATAGTGTTAAGACATTCCGAGGCTCTCTTTCAACAAATCCGTTCCCTTTCCATCAGTGAACGTTAACTAATCTTAAAAAATAAATAAATAAAAGACACTCTGTTCACATTTTCCGTTCAAATTTGAGAAATTACGTATTATTAATACGGCCGTTTCCAGAATGGAAACGAATATAATTAAAATTTTATGATTCTCCCGTTTAGGAATCGAACCCACTATTGACTCACGTGTTTACAGTCAAACTTTTTGTCCCAGCCACGCCACGGTGACCTATCCAATACATATGGGTACCGCGATAGTAATCAAAAGCTACATGTCTGATCTTAACAAAATTTAAAAGAGATCACATCAGAAGCTCTGGCTATCATAAGAAAAATAACGATCATTAAATTGGTTCACCCTGTGAAAATGTAGTTATGCGGTACACACATGAAAAAACAATCGAATTACCCAGGAAAATCTCCTCTGTCGGGCGCCTGTCGTACGGCTCCAACAGAGGCAAAAGCGATGCGACTGTAAAACGCGACAGGTTGTGGAGTCGATTCCCGCTCAGGAAATGGAACTTTTCTCTCTCCTGGGTTTCGTTGAGAATCCGCCCGCTCACAGCACGCAATGCCTCAATTCGGCGGAAGAGAATTGGGGAGCAGGTGTCTTAACACTATGTTCCCTCTGCTACCACCTTGTTGCGGGATACAGCGTGAAGCTATGTATGTAAAACTCTTTTTTGAGTCGGTTATAAATACTATAACAACAATGAAAATTTACCAACCATTTTCAATGCGTAGTATTCAATTCTGAATCTGACCTAAAACAGGTAAAGCTTGGGAAAATAGATGTACAATTTATGACTTTCTATCGTGGCTCAGTTTACTTGTCTTGTTGCCTTAACGCATCAGGTTGTGAGTTCTATCTATTACTATACCAATATTTGTAATTTATTATATAATATAAATATTATACTAGTTTAATTAACATTAGTGTAGTTAAGATCCGCCATTAAACACGCTATGAATGTGTGGGGCTTGTATCTTCACGCATCTTTATTATTATATAAATAAAAAAAAAATATAAAAGAAATTGCAACTGCAATTAGTATCTTGAGCTTCAAAGTGAGAAATCTGCTAACAAAACATATAGTCTCTGACCACATATATGTATATATATATATATATATATATATATATATATATATATATATATATTATTCTTTTGACATTTTATTTCCACGCTATAATAAAACCAAACGCGGCGTTGAGTTCCGACAATTGACACGTGTGAAAAATAGTAGAGTGTCTTAACACTATACTCTCTTCTGTACCATATTAATCGTTATAAACGTAATTGTGTAGGATAACTCGATGATATTGTGAAACATTCCAATTGGCAATTAGGCCATACTGAGCAAGGAATGTGAGCGGCAACGAATCAAACTGAAATGCTATAAATGTAAATTATTTTGTTTGTGAGCTTTTGAAATTTTGCTAGGAAATAGCTTTTAAGTTTTAGTTCGTGTAATAAAGTTTGTACTTGCTATCTATGCTAACTAACTTATGCTTAATGGGGAGTAAAACCTTTTATCTCTCTATACATACATACATAGCTTCACGCTGTATCCCGCATATAGCAGTAAATCATTGATTGAAGACGTTGAGTTTTCTTAAGCTACGAACGAATATGTTAAATATTCCTGCCTGTCGTGGCGCAGAGGCACAACCGCGCGACTGTAAATGCGACAGGTTGTGGGTTCAATTCCCACTCCAGGAAATGGAATTTTTCATTTCTTGGGCTTTGTAACAAGGCAAAGCGCGGCGTTGAGTTCCGCCACTCAGGACGTAATGCCTCAATTCGGCGGAAAGTGGGAAACGGAGTATCTTAACACTAGGTTCTCTCTGCCTACCCTGCTATATGCGGGTTACAGCATGAAGCTATGTATGTATGTTAAATATTTCTAAGTTCACAGTCGCATGAGTGCATTATGACAGGTAGCTTTATTAATAAACATGAATCATAGCTTCATTTGTTTATCGGTAGCGATTTTCAATGTGCATATTTATAGTATTAGGTATACCATGTTATTAGTATAATAATATAATTAAAATATAATTTTCCTTATATTTTTACGTAACTTCTCGCAATATGCGAATAAGAAAGAGCTAGAGATAACCCACTCCGTTTTATATATTTTACTCTTATTCGAGACATTATAGGGCTTGCGGAACTCAACGCCGTGCGTTGTCTTACTAGTATTCTCTACTAGTCTTCTCTAGGTCTTAACATTTATCAACTTATTCACGCCTAGTACGAAAATATTCCCTTTCATTGCAGTTATTCATAACAAGTTCGATGAAATTAATAGATGATTATTTAATACAGCTACACACTATCCTAGCCGGGTAAACAAAGAGAACCTAGTGTATAAACACTCCGTTAGTCGTTTCCCATCCGAATTGAAGACATTACGAGTTAAATGGCAGAACTCAACACCGTGTTCTTACCAGTGCGGCGGAATATAATAATTTAAATATAATCATTCTCCTGATAATAAATCGAACCTACAAACATCATGCTTACAGTAAGACGCCACTGAGCCACTACGGCCTTATGATTATTTAATAATTACCATTAAAACTAATTATGTTTTTGCTTGCATTTAGAAATCTCGCGTGTCGTTTCAAATTTCACTGCGCGTGCTTTCGTGCCACCTTTTTACTTGATGATATGAATTAAAATAACTTCAGATATTTATGTGTTTTGTATGAAAATTAATTAATATTTCTATTGAAATTTGTGACTGTTTTGATATATACATAACTAAATATAAGTGTAATGTAATTTTTTTAACAAAAAAGAAAAACAAATTCAAATAAAATGCACTAAAAAGTAAAATTATTACGAATAACTCAAAAACTACTTGTCAGAACTCATCTAGGATACAATAGGACTACATCAGAAGCACTAGCTATCAGTGGCGAGGCGTCCATACAACTCGGTTCCCACCGGCTTGCCTAACTTTTCCAGGTACAAGTACGAAACTTAAAAAAATTGGTCGCTAGGAAAATGTGGACTTGAAATATGCACTAAAATTTTCACCCCTTCGCTACTGCTAGCTATCATATACAAATATAATTACCATAATCGGTTCACCCTTTAAAAAGTAAGACGGTAACGCACATAAAAAAAATACAAACAAATTAAGAACTACCCACTTTTTTTTGACTAAGTGAGTGACAGACAACGTATAGAGAAACTACTGCTCATAGAAAGATGACTGAAATTTGGCTGTAGTGTCGGTTACTGAGGGAGCGTAGGGAAGAACTACGAGAGGATTTCTTGAAATTACATCGAAAACGAGTAAAAGCAGATTTTAGGTTTTATACTCATAAACATATACTCAAAGACATAAACGAGGTCACGGGTCGTTACGCTCGTCGCTTATTATAAAAAAGCAGGGGGTCAAAGAGTAGTGTAAGGACCCTTCTTTCGCCGCTTTGAGCCCTAATTCGAGACATAGACAATTAAACTGCGTAACTCAACGCCGCGGTCGTTATAATATATAAGATATTTAAAACTTTTTTATATATCATCACCAAGCTTTCCCGCCATGTCAAGGTTTTAGCGTTAATCTACCTTGTTTGCATTTCATCTGCCATTGTTTAGTTTTGAGGTGAAGGATTTATCTTGATTATATCTAATTATTGTCATGCAATCTGCAGTTTGAGGCCGGTTGTGGCGACAAAATTATACGCTTCGAGCTAATTTTTGGTTGATGGTACCATCGTTATGAATTGTGGTTTTTGACAATATTTGACATAATTCTTATTGTTATTGCGAGATTGACAAGGAAATTTGCTATAAAGTATGTTTAGGTACTTCGAATTGTAAGGTACCATCGTGGTGTTAGGCAGTAATTGTATTAAATCAATCAGTTGGTTTTTGGTTTGATTATCGTTTTCTGGGTCCGGTAATAAAGTGCAGCCACACAACACGCAATGTATGTATCATATTTGGGTGGAAAGTGGAGAACGGAGTGTCTAGATATTGAAATCTCTGACCACTTTCCTGTACGGAATAAAGCGTGAAACTGAACAATTACAACAACACAAATAAGTATATATAAGGAAACCAATGTGTATATTTCTAACATGAATTTGATAAATTTATCGTGAAGAATAACTAATTCTTAATTTTCATGGATTTTATTGTCATATTTACATACATAGCTTCGCGCTATCCCGCATATAGCAGGGTAGGCAGAGGGAACCTAGTGTTAAGACGCTCCATTCCCCAATTTCCGCCGAATAGAGGCATTGTGCGCTGAGTGGTGTAACTCAACGCCGCGCTTTGTCTTCTAACCAAACCCAGGAAATGAAAAATTCCATTTCCTGGAGTAGGAATCGAACCCACAACCTTTCGCGCTTACAGTCGCACGCTTGTGCTTTTGCGCCGGCGTTTTTTCATATTTTTATTAATATTTTCTCTTATCTCAATTCCAGGGAGCGCACGTCGAACTACAACACAAAGTAGCGTAAACACAACGCGGGACTCGCAACTTCTTTCCCTTTTGGCTGCGAGGCGGAGACAGTTGCTGACTGGGAGGCTGACTACTCATATCAATACTATTGCCAACTTAGCTCATAAGGCTCACAAGTAAGTATACTAATTATACTTTTTTTTCTATCTTAGAGTGCTATCAATATTTTCTTTAAATATATATTTTGAAAAAATTTATGAATTTCATCATAGCAAGATAAAAAGGCGTGTCTCTTGGACGTTCATTTGAAACGTATTATAACATATTGCTTAGTTGGCCAGGTTATTTATACGAATGCTAAGAGGCTCGGGTTCGAATTTTACTATGTTCAATTTTAATACATTTTTCAATTCTTTTATCCTAAATGAATTACATTTTTAAAATACTAAACGCTATCTCACTGCAATCGCCCAGCTTACTTAAAGAATATTAAAATATTATTTAAATTATATAAAAAGTAATACTTTTTTATTATTTTCAGGGGAAATACGACGTTCGCTCAACTGGAATTTAGAGATTCGAATAGTTCTGTTGTGAAAAGAATAACATTTGAAAATTCTACGAATGAGGCAATAGCACCAACACTGAAACTTGTTTCACGCGAAGGCAACAAAGAAGTACGACAAGAAATAAAACCACATGAAATCAGACACTTGTTCATACCTAGAGTGTTATATCAAGAAAACAAAAGCAGAGGTGGATTTTTGAATAATAGAAGAAAAGATTTCGGAAACAGGACGTTCATTACAGAGACTACTACTGGAAGCGCAATAGTTTATGTTCCACCAGAAAAGCTAGAAGGACTTGATAAAGAAGTTGAATTAGATCCTGAAGAGGAATTTCAGGTGGATGAATCTAATCATGGAGTTTACTTACTTAATTATTCTGACACAGATAATGTAACGCAAGGTCATTTAGAGTTAAACAAAATACCTTCGAGTAATGAAATTAAAGAAAATATGACATTTTATCCAGATACGACAACTATTTCTAATGAAGAGAAAGAAAAAACTACACCCTTTACAGAACCAGAAAAGGAGGAAAAACCAGAAATTAATTCAATACTAAATAGTACAGACATTCAGAATACTAAATTAGAAAAAACAGAAAATGAAAAGCTTAATCAAACTTTATTTATGTCAGAAGAGATATACAATCATTTTAGACCTCTGGAATCAGAGTTACCAGATGAAGAAATGGCACCATTTATATATTTTGGCCAGAAGATTGCAGGACAAGGAATCACTGATAATTTGACAAATTTACCATCACTCTCAGCATCTACAAAATCCGTCAATTTCATAGCACCACCTTCAGAAAAACGAAAATTTAATTCAAGATATTCGGCTACAGAAAAATATAAAAACAGCAGCGCTGGTGAAGAAGAAATTAATGAGGATATGGATGTATCTGTAGTTAAAAATGTTATCGAAAAAAATAAAATAAGAAATACGGTAAAGGGTCCCGCACCAGCTCGACATGTTGGATTAGTTAATGCTTATAGAAAATATTCAAGCACAACGCAATCGACATCAAAGCCGTTTACCTTACCCCAACAGAATGTGACGGAATCAATTATACAAAACGTGACTCCAAGTATTCTAGATAAAGAAAAAGTAAATGTCAACATAAATGATACCGTCAAAGACACATTGAATACTTCTAATGTTACTTTAAAAGATGTAATTAAGACAAGTTCTGTACCTCCACCAAGGAATTTTACTAGAACCTATTTTAACTTACGCAGACGTCCATCTAGAGTAAGCACATTGTCTAGTACTGAAAATGTCCTGCCAGAATTACTAAATGTAACTACTACAGAAAAAGCGTCAACTTCAGTTTATACAGCAGTAGTCACTTCCGTTTCAATAACGTCATCTGTCAAAGGACAAAATAAAACAGATAACTCACCAACAGATAATACTACTGTAGCAGATATTTTAGATGAAGTTAAGAATATAACTGTACCACAAGCTGTTGTAGCAAATGAAACAGAGAGTACCACAGTTCCACCCACAACTATAAGACCGTTTAGACATCGAATACGAATAAGAACAACTACAACTGAAGGGCCCGTAAAGTCAACTTCAACTTCAGCAGCTTTTACACCTTTCTCTGAGTTTCCTCCAACCAGTGACAAATATGTACAAGAGGCTACAACTTCTAGAACAAGTGATAAAATAGCTATATTTTTACCGCAAAGTGTTAACGAAAATACTACCAACGGAGTTACAATAAGGCCAAAAAATGTATTACGAAGACGTCGTCCAACAACTACAACGACGACTACAACAACTACTACCACTACAACTACAACACCTGCCCCTAGTTTGACTACGATAAATGAATCAGATTCAACGAGCTCTACCCTCCTACCCACAACATTACCAACAACACTCGCTGACACAACAGAAAATACAATCAAATCCTTCATGGTAACTTCACGTACTTCTTCAGAATCTAGTTCTAAGCCGCTCACATTAAACGGTCCTCTAGAAGCAAATAGAACTTCAAACAACACCCTTCTGATGGACAGTTCCAATGATTCACAAAACGAAGAAGTAGTGATCGAAGCTGAAAAGACTTACACAGCGTCATACGTGTTGGCTGGTTTAGGTTTTTTGCCAGTTATAGCTGTAGTAGCGTTTGTACTACGAAATATTTTGAATAAGAAAACCAAAGAAATCGATACCGAATACGAAGGCTATTTCGACGATGGTGGTGATATTAAAAAAGAATCGCCGATTACTCCTGTCGCCCGTCCTCCTATACCTACTCCTACAAAGCCTGATCAGAAATGGGAGTTCCCAAGAAATAAGCTCAGGCTTCAAACATTGTTAGGGCAAGGAAATTTTGGACAGGTAATCATATTTTATTGAAAAATAATTATATTTTTAGCAAAACTATGAAACCGACATCAAATAAAATGCACAATTATTACGAATAACCTAAAAACAACTCGTCTAATCTAACTGAATTTCAATGAGACCACATCAGAAACGCTAACTGTCATATAAAAAAGAATTATCAAATATGATTCATCCAGTAAAAAGCTATGTAACTAACAAATAAAAAATTGTGTCGCTTCCTCCTTATTTGAAGTTGGTCAAGAAATACCGAACTTATCTACAAATTTCTCATTAACTAAAAGAAACTATTAATAAATTACAGGTATGGAAAGCCGAAGCAGACGATTTAAATGGTCACGATGGTTTGACGCGGTTGGTTGCTGTGAAAACGATAAAGGAATCTGCCTCACAGAAGGAGAAGCAGGAACTCTTACACGAAATATATATAATGCAGAAAATTGGGACACATCCCAACGTTGTTACATTACTTGCTTGTTGTACTGAACAAGGTTAGTTTTTTATATAGACTAGTGTCCCCATAAATGCGTTAATAACGCATTGCGTAGTGACGTGTATGTCACTTTATGTAAACATGGATGTCAAGCCATGGTAGTTTGTGTTTACATTTATTTTATTAATTTAATATACTTTTATGCATTATTTAAAAAATATATTAGCATTCTGCACTCCTTCTCTATATAAACTATAAGTGTGCCAAGTTTCATGTACTTCTGTCCGCGTAATTTTCGTAAAAAGGGATCCAAAGTTTTTGCTTCACGTATTTATTAGATTTAAAATATCATTTTATTTGAAGTAATATTGATCGTTTTTAATGTATTTTAATAGTATACATACATACATACATAGCTTCACGCTGTTTCCGCATATAACAGGGTAGGCAGAGGGAACCTAGTGTTAAGACACTCCGTTCCCCACTTTCCGCCGAATTGAGGCATTGCGTGCTGAGTGGCGGAATTCAAAGCCGCGCTTTACCTTGTTACCAAACCCAGGAAATGAAAAATTCCATTTCCTGGAGTGGGAATCGAACCCACAACCTGTCGCATTTACAGTCGCACGCTCGTGCCTCTGCGCCACGACAGGCGTTATATTATAGTTATATTTCTTATGTTAGGTATTATTATAAAGTTATTCATAATTTAAATAATTATCATCTTATATATAATTTATATTACTAAATTCCAGAACCATATTTGCTTATAATGGAATACGTGATGTGTGGAAAGCTCCTAACCTACCTTCGTGAGAGGAGATCCAGACCAGATCGGTTCAGTGGTAGTGGTGCTTTGACGTCTCGGGATCTGACAGTGTTCGCGTATTGCGTTGCGAGAGGCATGGACTATATTGCTTCCAAAGGGGTGAGTATAAAAAATGTTAATATACCCGTATCAGGCGTGAAAAGATTGATAAGTCCAATTGCAAATACATTTTTTAAAAATGTTTGCATTAGGTCAAAATCGAAATCAAATCAAACGCATCCAATACTTTCAAATAAATATTTAAAGAAAATAAAAGCAAAATTTATAGATAAACCTTTTCTCTTTCTGATATTGAAAATGGGTTAAGATGATTCAATAAGATAATTGTTGATTTATAAACTTATTCACGCCTGGCATACCGATATACCAGAATCAAAAGCTTATGAAATCTTTTTTTTCTTTTTTTAGTTTTTATCAAAAATATGTTTATATCTTTTTATAGCCCAATTTCAACTAATGAAATATTGGTTGATGGTGTTTAACATTACACAATTAAATATTCATAAAAATCATATTTAATGTGCCCCAATTGTAACTAATTATGATTTAACATTTATATTACATTTCTCATACGGTAGGTTAAAAATAAATAACTCTTTAGTGTTTTAACTAATCTTGGATTCAAACAATTCCAGATCGTCCACCGTGATTTAGCAGCACGAAATGTTCTCGTGGATCATAACAAACTGTGTAAAATAGCAGATTTCGGCATGTCCCGATGTGCCGGAGCCGGCGCTCGGGGGGGTCGCGGCGCGCTACCTGTGCGCTGGATGGCACCAGAGGCTTTATTGTACAACGTGTATAGCCACCATACTGATGTATGGGCATTTGGGATTTTGTTATGGGAGATCGTTACTTTGGGTGAGTTCGACATAAATTGTGTTACAAAATATTGGCTACTGTGTCATGTTTATCTTTGTCAAATTAGGCAAAATTATTATAATTTGCTTATGTGCTATTATATATTAAGCTAAGCTAAGTTTTATCAAAATCCATTTAGTATTTTATGCGTAAAAGAGTAAAAATATCCCTCCATCATCACAAATATTAGTGCTTATATTAGTTAGAAACAATTTGATTTTTAAATAATACGTTGTTTCATGATCTATCTCGAGAACTATCTAGCAGAGAAGTCAGAGAGAACTTAGTCAAGACACTGGGTTCGCTGCTTTCTGCCTGAATTCGATACATTAACGGAACACAACGCCGCACCATGTCTTATTAGAACCAATTAATTTAACCAATCGCTTTTATCGATATCGTGATGCTTTGTGTTTTATTATATTATATATATATATAATTTATATATTCCAGGTTCAACACCCTACGCAGCCATGTCAGGGCGAGAAGTCCTAACGGCTGTCACAGAAGGTTATCGTTTAGAACGACCTCCCCATTGCAAGCCCCAGTTATACCGAGCAATGCATGCATGTTGGCATGCAGACCCCTCTCAAAGACCAACATTTGCTACTCTTAAGTCACAATTAGCTGAACTGCTAGATAATGAGCCGTCTGAAGGAAATTATGTGGATTTGGATTCGTTCTATCAAGAATCGTCGGTGTATAGTGATCCGTCAGCGATCATTCATGATGATGACGGACTATCAGCTGAATATGATAGGGAGAGGCGGTGTTTTAGAGAGTAAGAAGTTTTTCTGTTTTTGTTTTTCACTTCTTCCGGTTTAGCTAAAACATAGTGTCGAGACACTTATGTCTCCGTTTTCCGAATTTCGACATCATGTGATGAGTGGCGGAATTAGACGCTATAGTTTATTTTTTCAGAGCGGAGAAATGAACATAATTTAAACCAATTCCGTTGTCAAACACAAAGTGCCACGATAGCCCCTAATTTATAGTATATTGAATTGAGTGTGTTTTTTTACCCAATTTTCGATTTTCGTCATTTATATTATGGCTGAGTTGTGCTGATTTTAAATAATATATCAAAGAATTCTAATATAATGTTATAACATACACGTTAGACGGTGGCGTAGAAGTCAGATAACCTTGAAAGGTTTTCTATAGGCACTTTTTTTTTTGCAATATATTACTATGAATATCTTTTCAATATTAAAAATTAAATTATAATAAACATTACAGATTACAAACTGGACCACCAAAATTCGAGAACCGCGCCTTTAATTTACGAGACGAAGAGCTTCGAAACAAATTCAGCATCGGAACACCGCGGATGGGAGGTTTTGGCATACGTGACGTCCCATTCAACGACAGAAACTTCTCTGACGGTGAATTTAATGAAAGGAACTTCCAGGAGAAGAACTTTACAGATAGAAACTTTAGCGATAAAAACTTTAACGACACGAACTTTACTGAACGTAAAGATATTAACGGAAAGTTATCAACGTCAAGTTTTCACAGAGAGAGGGAGAGAGAGAACCCATTAGTTAGTAGGAACAGCTTTAACGGTTTCCCCAGGATTGGGACCAGGGAGAACCATTTCCAGATGGCTCCTGATGGCCGTAATAAGAGGGTGTCAGAATTTGAATGCGATATTTAGACTTTACGTAGACCTTCTTCATAAGAAGTGCAGGATCTGTAGCCTAGAAAGATGTTTTTCAAAAATTTTAGGAAAATTTTAAATTTGGTAAGACTCAAAATTAAAAGTTAACTTAACTTTTATTTAACAGCCACACTTACAGACGCCAATTACTATTAATGTTGATTAAACGTTAATTGATATCTTTGAGTGTGACTGTAAGTGATAACTAGAGAAATTATTTTAAAAATTAAATTCCTTGAAGCTACTACCGTACTTGATTGGTTTTCGTCGTCATGACAAATTATGCTTTAAGTATATACTTATTAGGTCTAAAATTGTAAATAGTAATAATTTATAACAGTATTGTGCAGTGAAACTCGACGTGTCTAACAATAATTGTAAATATTATCATAGGTTTAATACACACGTAAGGAGTTTTAATATTTTTACGTTTGACACAGTATGAAAAGTTTACATTATCTGTCAAAGATTTTATTATCTGTGTTTTATTTTGTATCTATATCATATATTTTTTGTTGTTGTGTGGTAGTTTTTATTTTTTAATAATGGTGCTTTCTAGCGTTTTTTTTTCAAATTAAACTTAATGTAAATATGGTTTAACATTTTTTTTTTTAATATTTTTTATATTTAGTCTCTTCTATTTCACATCTCAGTTCAATATTGCTGTCTAGTCTCTAAAATGTATGAAATCTATTGGATTGTTATATGATCTGATTATTGGGTAAGATTGAAAGATTTATTTTAATATGAATAAAGTATTGAAATTTTTGTTTTCTCTTTTATTTACTGTGAAGTCATTCTCATGCAGTCAGACAGTGTTTGGCTGTATTATATTATATAATACATTACATGCCTCTGCCTAGACAAAATGCGTTGATATCCGCCACTTAAGGCGTAATATTGTGATTACGCGCGGAAAATGGAGAATGGAATTCTTTGACATTAGAATCTCTTTATCCTAGCAGGAAAAAGCGTATCACTGTCTATTTCTGTTAATTTAATTATTTTTCTTATAAACCATAATATTTCTTTACATATAAACTATTAAAAATCAGCAAGCTTGATAACTGTCGCTAACCTGGTAATAAATTTATAGCAATTGACTAAAAAAAAAGGAATGAAAACAGTCAGTCGGTGAGGATCTCACCATAGCTTTAAGATACAATTAAGTAGTTCTCTATAAGTATGCTGCAAATATAACAAATAAAAAAAATAAAGAAACAAAAGGTCGTGGATGTAATTTAATTCATAAAAAAAAGCTATTAAAAATATATACAATATTAGTTTATGAGAACAAGAGTTTAGTTTTAATTGACCAGAGCGCTTGGATGGTAATAAAGAGACACCAATTCGATTCCATATATTCATTTTTCCATTACCCAGTCGTCTCCAATTACTTAATAAATATGTTTCTTAAAATGGAATATAATTTGCAAACGGTAGAAGTTTGAGTGAGAGCTATAAAAGCGAAATGTCTCTTTCATCTACTAAAAATCCCGCCACGTACTTCTAAGACGATATACATATTTAAAAGGGGCCCTTAAAACTACACTTAGCACTCGCACTGTTGCGGGATGCGAATCTTAAGACGTTTCTTCTCACATTACAAAAATATTACATAGTTACACATATTTATAAGAGGACATTTATTATTTTCAAACATAAACGTTTTCAAGAAACTTAAGCTACTAATTGAATTTTTTTTAAATATAAGATTCTAGTAATATTTACTGTAAAGTTAAATTTTCATTGTTTCAAAATACGCAATGCGTCAAATTCGGGAGGAAAGAGACGAACGTAGTGTCCTGACACTCGGCTCTCTCTGACTACCGTGCTATGCGGGATAAAGCTTGAAACTGATCATAATTTTTTTTTACATAAAACGCTTGCTTTACCGAGAGAGTGAGAGGCAATTTTCTTGCTATGCCTAAAAAGATGGGAAAAGACAGGATTTTAGGTTATAGTCCACGCAAACGAAGTCGGAGGATACAGCTATAGTTATAAATAATTAAGTGAAGTAGTTGAAAATTAGATATTAAATAGTTGTGGTTGAAGATACTTGTTACTTTCTTTGCTTTGAGCGTTGCTTGTTGCATTGTTGTTCTTATACAGTGTGCTTAAAAAAATATATGTATTTGTATTTTTTTTTATTTAATACTTTATTGACATTAATCGATAAAATATGTATTTTATTCTCGAATTTCGACATGGAAATTGTCGGAGTAAAAAAAATACTTCACGCTGTATCGCCGCACATAGCTGGATAGGCAGAGGAAACCAGAGAACCTAATGTTAAAACACTCTATTCTCTTTTTTTAATATTTTCGTTCCCCACTATCCGCCGAATAGAGGCATTTGCGTGCTAGGTGGTGGAATTCAACGCCGCGCTTTGCCTTGTTACCAGGGAGAAGAAATAAAAATAATAATTATTAATTAATATTTTCATATACTGTAGTGGGTATCGAACTCACAACCTGTCGCGTTTACAGTCGCATAAGTGCACATATAAATTACTAAAAATAGCATTACATTTTCTTTTATCCACTTTCTGTGCTTTTGAAAGATATTGCGTGTAATCAACCAAATGAATCAAAACATTTGTTTTGAATAAAAAATATATATAGAATAATGATTAACATTTACATATATTTAAATGCAAATTAAATTAAAATAAAAAAAAAAACATATTGAGACTTTAAAAAAAATACGTTTTTTCTCGCGTGGTGGTGCAGACAGAAACAATCCAGTTTCAAAAATAAAATGAATATAGTGGTTACTGGTCGCTTTTATTTTTTTTTATTCATAAGGGAAGTTCTTTATAGGATATCATCCATCCATCCATCAATCCATCCATCGGACGAGTTCTGTGGGACTCATAGACCAGCAGGCCGTCGAATATCCACTAAAACCTTACGGTGCTATTCTTTACTCCCCACTAGCCGCGGCTACGGGAACTATCACATTTTTCTATGAACCCCGTCGAAATAGATCACTTTACATGATATGACAATAAATAAAAAAGAAGAAGACTTAAAATAAATTCATAATAAAGTATATACATATTTAAAGAATAACTCTAAAATCTTAAGTAAATATAAAAGGAACACATAAGAAGTACTAGCTATCATATAAAAAAAAACATCAAAATCAAAATGGTTCACCCAACAAAAGTTATATTATAACAAATAAAAACACGCCTCTCGTGGCGCAGAGGCACAAGCATGCCTGTAAACGCAACAGGTTGTGGGTTCGATTCCCACTCCAGAAAATATAAAAGTTTAGTATTTTCATTTTCTGGGTTTGGTAACAAGGCAAAACGCGGCGTTGAATTCCGCTACTCAGCACGCAATGCCTCGATTCGTTATTAACTCTTACTACCCTGCTATATGCGAGATACAGCGTGAAACTAAAAAAAAATCAATAGAATTGTTAATTACTCCTTTTTTGAAGTAGGAAAATAGACGGTAACAATTGGAACACGCTGTATACAGTAAATCATAAACACTTAGATAATGCGGTCAGGTCAATCTGCGGTTAGATGAAAGTGCTGTAACCCATAACGCAAGAAATGGTAATCAATTGTGAAACTAAATTTTATTTTACTTAAGATGATTCGACTATACTAGTATGTATTGTATTTTAAAGTAAAAGTTTCTCTCTATTGTATTGTGAATGGAAGGTCACGAGTTCAAATCTTGAGTTACTTAGCTTTTACATTTTTTATAATAGTTACAAAAAAATATATCATAATATCTTTTTATATGAATTTCTTGCTTGTTTTTTTCAATTATGAGGCTCTTTACAGCAATTCTGATGGGGACGGGATATTCACCCGTGCACAGTTTCAAGCATTATTTTCGAAATAATGGCTTGTGGCGCAGTGGAACGGGGTGTGGGTTCGATTCCCTGTCCAGGATATGAAAATCTTAAATAACATTAAGTATTTCCATTTTCTCGCTCTGGTATTAAGGCAAAGTGCGGCGTTGAGTTCCGCCACTCAGCACGTAATGCCTCAATTCGTCAGAAAGTGGGGAACGGAAATGTTAAAAGAGAACGGAGTATCAGTACAGTTTGTGACTGTACCACAGTGATTTTGAGTTCGATTTCCATTCAGAGGGACAAGTATATGACAATTTTTTTAATTCTCGAAATTAAAGAAGCGTATATGTGTGTACATATCTAGACGCGTAATATTTAATATTTCTTTGCTCTAACAAGACAAAAATATTTCTACGATTTTATTTTTAGTGTTAACTTGGTTCTTGAAAAAAAGATTAACAATAGAAAAAAAGGTATTTAATATATTGAAAGAAATAATCATTAAAACTGATTATATAGTTAATAGATTTTTATTTAATTATTAAAACGAAACAAAATGTTGACTAGGTATTATAATTTCATGGTGTCGGTTTTTCGTGACGGTGTGCGCGCATTGTAAAAAAATACTCATATTTTTTCTCTAACGCGTCAAATCGATTATAACTTCAAAATTGAAAACGCGGATAAAGAAGGACATAGTATCTTGACACTAGGAAAAAAGGTGCTTATATTAAAAACAGCAATCAATAATAATTAACGCCTGTCGTGGCGCGGAGGCACAAGCGTGCGACTGTAAACGCGTCAGGTTGTGGGTTCGATTCCCACTCCAGGAAATGTAAAATTTAGTATTTTTATTTCTTGGGTTTGGTAACAAGGCAAAGCGCGGCGTTGAGTTCCGCCACTCAACACGCAATGCCACAATTTGGCGGAAAGTGAGGATCGGAAATGTTGAAAGAGAACGGATTGTCTTAACACTAGGTTCTCTAGTTCCCTCTGCCTACCCCGCTATATGCAGGACACAGAGTGAAGTTAGAAAAAAAATGATTATTATTAAGACTACGGAAAAAGAACAAAAAAAATTGTATTGGCTTTTATTGTATAATAGCAATACTTATATATTTTTAGCTTCACGTTGTATCCCGCACGTAGCAGGGTATGCAGAGGGAACCTGAGAGCCTAGTGTTAGGTAGATTCCATTCTTTTAAAATTTCTGTTTCCCCTTTCCGTCGAATTGAGGCATTGCATGCTGAGTAGCGGAACTCAACGCCGCGCTTTAAACATAATGTCAAATGTTATCCTGACGATTAGGTAAGTATAAAAAAAAATGTAACGTAAAAGGCAAACTAAATATAAAAAATGTGCCATAATTAGATTCCATTACATTTATCGCTCTGGTAGGACAAGCTGCGGCGTTGAGTTCCACCACTCAGTACATAATGCCTTAATACAGCGAGAAAATAGAGAAAATTGGGAACGGAAACCTTAAGAGAACAGATAAAAGATAAAGATAAAAAGATATTTATTCAAAAAATATTATACAAATTGAGCAGCCGTGACTTCTCAGTAAGTGGTCAAAGTCACTTGTGTTGGGAATGTCTCGCTTCTCCGATGACTTAACAATAACATAATACATGACATGCTTATAATATATAACATAATACATATAACTTAATAGTAACAAAGCTGTATGTGTGTGTGTGTGTATATGTGTGAGTGTGTGTGTGTATGTGCAAACAACACACAAACAAAGAACAAAGAGAACAGAGTGTCTTAACACTAGGTTCCTTTTGCCTACCCTGTTATATGCGGGATACAGCGTGAAGCTAAAAATATTCTATTATTGTATAACATAAAGACTTATATCATTATAAGTAATAAAGATACATAATAACAAGTTATCGATGACCTATCGAACTTTCATAACTGACGTAACCGAGAAAGCCTTTCTCTACTATTTATATATTTTGAATCTTATTACAATAATATAAGGTATAATTTTAATTGAAATTATATTTTACATACATTAGGTGTAGTGGTGTATTAGTGGAGGTCTTTTATGGTTGTGGGTTCATTTAAATTAATTAATATTTTTTATATTTAAAAGGTATTGTTTTTTTAATGAATGGAATGATAAAAACAGAGTGTTTTATCACTAAGTTCTATGTATATAGAGAAGAACAAAATATATTTGACTCTCTCAAATTTTACTTACTTCTCGATATTTATATCTAAGTTTTAAATCAAGTTTAAGTGATCAGAAGAAGATAATAAAGGCTACAGCACATGATGGTTGAAGCTAGTGTTTAGACACTTCGTTCTCTACTTTCCACCTGAACTTAAGATATTTTATATTATGTGGCGGAATTTAACGCTGAGCTTAAAACCATAGTAAAGAAATTACCATAATTTAAATATAATCTGTGCCAAAAAAAACAATAGTCACATGTTACAAAACTCTACCTCCATATCATTTAGTGAAATTCATACAAAAAAAAATCATCCATTCACAAACCACATATTAAATTTTATTGTACACACATGGAATGACGTAGCAGATTTTGATGGTGTTTTGACCCTTAAGAGAAAGCTAGTTCCGGTATCTGACACCTGCACCAGTGTGGGGGAACGCTCACTCAGTTGCAAAACGCTAAGCAGCGCGCATCTCCCGCTCCCATACGTGTGTGTTGTGATATAATGTTATAATCATGATTTATTTTAAAATATTATTTGTTTCTCTCATATTTTTAACAAACGCTGAAGAAGATTTAAAGGATTTTGAATTTTCTGAACCACATGAGTTACTGATAGCCCAAGAGTCGAGGAACTTCGAGACAGTTGTTCCTCCTCCCGTCAGGATATTAAAACCAAATGGTATTACCAATTCTCATAGACCTCAATATAATCTGGATTCCATAGAAGATTTCCAATTAGAATTGGAAACCACAAAACGGCCTCTAATTAAAAATTATAAAATTAAGAAGAATAAAGAAGGTATGATAAGGGATGCTGTGTTAAAGGCTCTAGAAAGGAAGGACCATGTTGGAAAATTTGCCCAAATTCTGCCAATTATAAGGGCGATGTCGGGAAACCAGAGGGTGGCGTTGGCTTCGTTAGTGGCCAGTCAAGTTACTACGCCTCCTGGAAGACAGCCGTTGAGTTTTACTCAGGTAGAGTTTTAAATATTTTAATAATATGTATAATTTTTATATATATTTAATTATTTGTTATTGCCATATGATAAGATTGGGGTAACGATATGACAGTAATTATTTATTTACTTTATTTTTGAGTATATATATATATATATATATATATATATATATATATATATATATATATATATATATATATACTGTTAATAATTCTTGCTTCAAAGAAGGTAGCTAGCTTATACTTAATTATTTAATAGTGAATTAATGCGAAAGTAACAGGATACTTAGAAATAAATAAAAAGAGTCTAAGAAATAATATTTTGTTAAATTATTCGCACTATAATATTATAACATTTTAAAATAAATATAAAGTAGCTTTCTTATCTCATTTGAAAGCCGAAGTTTATGTAATATATGTAGATGCGGCTCTACATGCGGAATATCTTAATAAAAATTGTGCAAGAACAAATAAAATACGATGACTGTTACTATTATATGATGTGTGTAAACGCGAAAGGTTGTGGGTTCGATTCCCACTGCAGGAAATGAAAAAATTTAGTATTTTCATTTCTTGGTTTTGGTAACAAAGCAAAGCGTGGCGTTGAGTTCCGCCGCTCAACCCGCAATGCCTCAATTCGGCGGAAAATGGGGAACGCAATTGTTGAAAGAGAATGGAGTGTCTTAACACTAGGTTCTCTGGTTCCCTCTGCCTACCCCGCTATATGCGGGGTACAGCGTGAAGTTAAAAAAAATATTTTGAAATAGATGTAAAAAAAAGGTTTAAGTAACCTTTTCTTTTATCATGCTAATATTAAAAATGCGAGAATTTGTTACTCTTTTACGCAAAAATTACTTAACAGGTTTAGATGATCAAAATATAGTATAATTACTTTTAAACATAGACGTTTCTTTATTTTTAGGTTTTTACGTAGTGAATGATCACTCTGATACATGGTTCGTAATCTTTGTACTTATTATATTTTTAAGGTCAGAGCGCGTCCAAAAATGATGAGCGATTCAATTTTTTTTCCAAATCTAAGTGTATGCTTTACACTGTAAAAAAATATTGGTTTGTTAAGAAGTATGTATAGGAAATATTTATAAATAAATACGTGAAACAAAAACTTTGTACCCCTTTTTACGAAAACTACGCGGACGGAGGGGAATGAAATTTGGCACACACATACACATTAAAAATGTATAAAACGTATATTAATTTAATAAAATAAATGTTACACACACTACCATGGTTTGACATCCATGTTTATATATAGTGTCCTGAAGACAACGCGTTGATAACGCGTCAATGGGGGCACTAGTGTAACGCAAAAACCGTAGCGTTTGGCGCTCTGTTCTCTCTGACTACCCCGTTAAGGATAGAATATGAAGTTAACTAACTAACTGGCTAACCAGATATATAAATGTAGAACTGTTTATCCTTCAACTCCTTCTCTTCTCTCTTTCTATTCGCTATAAGAAAGAGAAAATAATAAAATCTATTTCTTATGACAAAGAAAATGTTATACTAAAAGCAATCAGACAAAACAATTATACAACAAACAATTAAATCAAATAGAAAATCACAAATTAGCTCTACATTGAATAGAGTTTGTCTCTACAACCCATAAAAACCCCATAAGCCCCATAAACACTGTGCTTCCATATAACGCGAGGAAATCAGTTCTCACGCATGTTAGTGTTTTTATCACTTACACTAAGTTGTTAGTGTCGCAATTTCTATGTGAAAAGTCAGTTTCCCTCTTAATTGTTACAAGAAATGTGTATCATTCGTGTAATTTTCCTTATGGAATTGGATTTAAAGTGATTTGTGATATAAGGCGTGAATAGGTTGATAAGTCGACTTGCACATTTATGAATTAATCACTTGTTTAGTGGTAATTTTTTTTTAATAGTAAAATTTGTTTTGTGTGAATGAAATACTAAATCTAAAATTTCAATTAAATAACATTATACATTTACAATAACAGGAACATTTTTACTAAACAATTTTTTAAATAATATTGAAACAGAATTTAAAAAAAAAATTAAACTAAAAAATGGGGAAAATAATTTAAAGTGAGGAACGGAGTGTCTTAACACTAGGTTCCATCTACCTACCCTGCTATATGCGGGATATAGCGTGAAGCTATGTATGTATGTACTTAAAAATGCCTTCACTGAAATGTATACATTTTTTTCATTTGTAAATTTTTTTACGCGTAATGCGGATGAATAATATTAATTAACAATTTAGAATTAGGAGCAATATTTTGGGTTTTTTATATAATATAACAAGAAGTTATACATAAATGTTTACAGAGGGACTGTAAGTAAAATTAGTTAAATAAAAAAAAATAAGCCGTCATGGCACAGTAGGACAGCATCTAATTGTAAGCACTGTGGTTGTGGGTACAATATCCATTCCAAGGAAGTGATTGCACATAAATATTTTTCTTTCCGCACTTTGGTAAGACATAACTCGGCCTTCAGTTCCGCCACTCAACACGCAATTACTCAAATTCGGACAAAAAGTAGAGAACGGTATGTCTTGTTGCAAGGTTCTCTCTGCCTACAATAAAAAACATTAAGATAGTTTAAAAAAAATAAATATTTGCCATGAATTGATGCTATTGATATAAGAGTAAAATTATATATATATATATATATATATATATATATATATATATATATATATTTTCTTTTATCTTTATATTTTGTTCCCTATCTACTAAATGGAAGGTAGCCAGATAGGACCTAGTTTTAACTTGTTAACCGGGGAATAAACTGTTGTTAATCCAGCTACAGATTGCAAGAACATGAAAATTCTTGAAGCATTGTCAATATGATGGCATATATATACAACAACGTAGAACGTAATGCGTTCGCTATATTACGATTAATTTCCATAACGAAAAATGTCGTCATGTCTATTGCAGTAGGCTTTTATATATGACGAAATATTTCATCTTGTCTCATTTATAGGTCAAGAAATTCCGTTCTCCGCTCTCCGTCTGAATACAAAACATTGTATGTTGAGTAGCGGAACTCAACGCTTTGCTTATATAATAAGTACCTACCTACCTAACTTCACGCTTTATCCCTAGCGGGGTAGTCAGAGAGAACGCAGCGCCAAACGCTATGGTCCCTGCATACCTCTTTCGCCTCGTCCACAGTCATTAACTCCTTCATGCATGCCCTCCGGGGAGTCCTCGTGCTTTTTACGTGACCTTCCTCCAGTATCATTGATACTGTGTTCTCGAAGGTCAACCGAGGCCATTAGAGACCCTACCTCTCTTGCCGCTCACCTATATAATAAGTAATATTTACAATAAGTACGAAAATATGAAATGATGAAATTGTGCAATTATTGACGTTCCAATCTTTGCTTGACAATTAAGGCTATTAGAAACGTCGTTTTCATCATCTCAGCGCTGAAATGTTATAAAAAAATTAACTTCGAATAAGATTTCTTAAATGTAATCGAAATAAATCTAAGATTTTATCAATAATTGATAAAAAAACAGAAGACAAATAAACTTTTTATAATTTTTTTTGACGTCCATTTGCAAACAGTGGAGGTAAAATAGAGAAAATTTAATTATATTATTTTATTAGCTATTTGGCTATTCAACTGTAAACAATGTAAAGTTTCATTCGAGGAATAGATCATATAACATCTCTTTTTATTAGATTAGAGGCCCTGCTAACGCGTTAACAACGCGTTGCCATTATCAACGAAGGAGTATATGTCCCTTTATATAAACAGGAATGTCTTACACTTGATAGAGTGTGTAACATTTAATATGCTTTATATGTAATATTTTACAAAAGTATTTGCATTCTGCACTCCTTCCCTACATAAACTATGAGTGTGCCAAATTTCAAGCTTCTCCGTTCGCATAATTTTCGTAAACCTTTTGAGCCTTGAAGCCATACTTTTGGAAACTGTTCAGGCGACCACTAAGTCATTTGCTCTTTTTTTTTTAGTTACTCCAAAATTTTTTTTGCATCTCTGTAGAGAGATTTTTACAAATTTTGGATACTCAAAGATTATTTGTAATAATAATCGTTTGGCAAAATAAAAATCTATTTATTGAATAAACCTGAGAACCTAGAGGGAACCTGAGAACCTAGTGTTAAGACACTCCGTTCCCCACTTTCTGCCGAATTGAGGCATTGCATGCTGAGTGGCGGAACTCAACGCCGCACTTGCCTTGTTACCAAAACACATACTACAAATGAAAATACTAAATATTATTTAAAGTTTTCACTTCCTGGAGGAGAATCGAACCAACCTGTCGCGTTTACAGTCGCACGTTTGTGCCTCTGCGTCACGATAAGCGTTAGTTAGGCGTAGTGTTCTAACACTAAATTCACTCTGACTACCCTCCTATGCCGGATAAAGCATGAATCTCTAAAAAAAATACTTCCTCCTATATTTCTATCTAAAGCAAGTATTACTTCGCAACATGCATTGTTCTCGTGCTAAAGATAAGTGTAAATAGTTCCATTCGAGTTCCGATACGGAACGGGGTCGTTTTTTTTTCTAACTATTTTCGCGTTCAAGTAGACCGTATAGTAATAATTCGATTTGTGCATCGGCCAATAATAAATTAAATTTAAGACTATTATGGTGTAGTGGTAGTATCTGACAATAATGGTGGTTATGGGTTTGGTTCAAGTTTGGGGGAAAGATAATGTTCAAATTTTATTTGATTTTTCGTTCCAGTAAGGTAAAGTACAGCGTTGAGTTCCATTATTTAATACATAATATATCTCTAACACCAGGTTAAAAGTGAAAAATTGATTATTTTTCTTGACATTAGATGCTTTTCAACTATTTTGCGATACGAGAGCGAGGCGTGATGGTTAAAAAAAAAAAATGAGCGGAAATGTTGAAAGACAACGGAGTTTCTTAACACTAGGTCCTCTGGATCCCTCTGCCTACCTCGCTATATGCGTGATACAGCGTGAAGTTAAAAAAGAAAAAAAGATTATGCTTAAAATCACTTTTGAATTCCAGCCCTGAGTCGAAGTGGAGTGTCTAGACACTTATAGTTGCATAACTCCTGCTAATAATTAAAATATTAATAGATCCATTATAATTTATAAGACAATCTACAAGATGTATATAAAAATTCCTAAAGAGAAGACGTTTCCGCCACGGCTGAGTAAGCGCGAAGTATCTTTATAAATATTAACTATGCTTTTAATACGGTGAAGTTAATATTGGAAGTCGGTCAGGCTTAAATAACAACGTAAAATTACGGCATTTTATCAACCACGACAAACCGAAAACGGCATTTCACCGTCTTTTAATAAGAAAAGAGATTCTTCATTCGACAGGGTGTACCGATATTGACGATCCTTTTTTATATGATAGCTGAGTAGAGAGTGAGCGTGAACCTTTATAACTTAACTATGTTTTTGATGAGGTAAAGTTTTTTTTGGTGGTAGGAGGTTCGTCCTCCGTCTGGCTCGCGACCACTATCATGTCAAAGACGAACCGCCAAATATCTTATGATGTGTTCCGGTTCGATGGCATGTAAGCCAGGTTTTCCCCTTTCCCACCCATCCTTTCCCCAAAATGTGGTGGTTCCGATAGCGGACTACTACATTATCCTCCCTTTCCATCTGTATCCTCTAGGTTGGCAACGCATCTAGTACATCTCTTGTGTTGTAGATGTTCATGGGCGAAGGTAACCACTTACCATCAGGCGGTCCTTCTGCTCGTTTGCCATCCGGTATCCATAAAAAAAAAAAAAAAAATAACACTCAAAATCAGTTTTTTTAGCTTCACAACTGTATCCTGCACATAGCATGATAGGTAGATAAAAGCTGAGAACCTAGTGTTAAGACACTCCGTTCTCTTAAGATTTTCGTTTAATAGGCCTTAATAACAACCATAAGTTATAACATAACCATAAGTTATGTAAACAACTAAGTATCTGTGCTATTAAATTAATAAACAATTAAATACTAAATCGATAACTTCCTCTTTCCATTCATTTGTTTTGACAATCGCATGTCTCTACATCCGGTGAATTCGGACGTTAGTCGTTAACTGACGACGACGATAAGACGTTAATTATTATTTACGTTAATTAATGAAGCTGAAGGTGCATTTTCCATTTCCAGTTACCAGGTCAACACTATAAGCCCACGATATATCGTAGACTTATAGTGTTGTCCTGGTAACTCCATATTTTCAATTTTTATTTATTAATACGTGTAGCAAAGTCTTTGTATCCCCTTTTTATGAAAATTACGCGGACGGAGGAGCATAAAATTTGGTACACTTATAGTTTATATAGAGAAGGAGTGCAGATTGCTAATATTTTTCTTAAATAATGTATAAAAAGTTTATTAAATTAATAAAATAAATGTTACACACACTACTATGGTTTGACATGCATGTTTATATAAAGTGACATATACGTTGTTAGGCAACGTGTTGTTAAAGCGTCAACGGGGACACTAGTATATATTGATATGTGAAGGGAAACTTTTGTACCTCGTTTTACGAAAATAGTGAGTACGGAGGAGTATGAAATTTGGCATACTTAAAGTTTATATGGAGAAAAAGTGCAGAAAGTCAATATTTTTCGAAAAAATATATAAGAAATACATAAATTTATAAAATAAATGTTACAGTACCTTTGGGGAGTGGAAATGTTAAAAAAGAACAGAGTGTCTTAACACTAGGTTCTCAGGTTCTCTCTGCCTACCCTGCTATGTCTGGGATAGAGCTAAAAAGATATACTTTTTATCGATGCTAAAATTTTCGCTTTTCGTTAACAAAAGGTTAAGAAATTTTCGTTAGAAATGCTTCCGTTGTGGAACGCCGAAACACTTTCCCTTGTTAAAAAGTTGAACTACGCTCACGGTTTTTAGTGTTTTGAACATTGTTCCACCCAATATATTTTTTCGAAACTTTAAATATACAATAGGTCACTGATAAATAAATAAAATATATTTTTTTGGTAGGTGTCAATTCAGAGGTTGGCTTAAATCACTCCCCTAAAAAATTGACTTCTTGTTTTTTAGCATTTAAATCTTTCCGAGAATTTTGAAAAAAAATATCATAATTATTATATTTAGCTAATGAATAGTAATGTTTAGTTTAATTTTTATAAAGATATCTTTAATAGATACCGAGAAAATAAACTTTTTTGTTAAGGGTTGTAGCCCCCATAACTTCCTTCCTGTAAGGGTTACGGAGACAACAATAAGTGTGTGTTATTTTAGATAAAAAGTGATATAAAAATGGTCAAATCCATTCATTACATGCCAGTGCAGTTTTTGTATGCTTATCCTGCTAGACCCTTTACATTATAATTATCAATTATTTTCATATCCTGGGTTTGGTAACAAGGCAAAGCGCGGCGTTGAGTTCCGCACGCAATACCTCCATTCGGCGATAAGTGGGGAACGGAATTGTTGAAAAAGAACGGAGTGTCTTAACACTAGGTTCTCAGGTTCCCTCTGCCTACCCTGCTATATGCAGGATACAGTGTGAAGATAAAAAAAAATTGTTTTCATTACTCCGTTCTGGTAAGACCAAGCGCGGTGTTAACTTCTACTCTACACACAATACCTCAACTTCTGGCGGAACACAGAGAACGGAGTGTCTTAACACTAGATTCTTTCTAACTAACCGAAATAAAGCGAGAACCTCAAACAACAATAATCATAACATTGCCACGCATCATAATAGTGAGAAACCTAACACATTTTGACCTTTGACTATTGTAGTATTTTATAACAATGTACACTTGAACTGTTATCTTAGAATGACCAACAGAGCGAAAATAATAATTATATTTCTTATTACTTTGTAAATAAAGACTATTTTTTTTAAATAGATCTAAATCTGAGGAAAGTCCCACAATTTTGTTTAGTTTTCTCATGACCGTCAAATGTCATGTGTATTTTGGTTTTATGTTTAGAATTGAATTGGTTTTTAGGTTTAATTACTTTAGTAGAGGTTGTTGTGGCGAAATAGGACAGTGTATACAGTCGTTGCGCGTTCGATTCCCGCTTACAGAAATAATTATATTTAAATTATTATCATGTCTTTAAAATAATTAGAATCCCCGTCGACGCGTTAACAACGCGTTGTCTTTGGCAATGTATATGTCACTTTATATAAACATGGATGTCAAACCATAGAAGTGTGTGTAACATTTATTTTATTAATTTAATATACTTTTTATGCATTATTTAAAACAAATATTAGCATTCTGAACTTCTTCTCTATATAAACAATAAGTGTGCCAAGTTTCATGTACCTCGGTTAAAAGGATGGGGTGTGTTTTAACTATCCCACAAATACAAAGCGCTGCGTTGAATTTATCCACATAATACATAAAATTTCAAATTTGCAAGGAAAGCGGAGAACAGAGAGAGTCAACTCTTTCTCTATCGTTCTATTTAAATATATACCCTACTAAAACATGAAGCTATTTCACACTAACAATTTAGTAATCACGTTATAACAAAAAACCCCGTTTGTGCAATTTCGACTTATCAATTTATTCACGCCTGCTACAAATATAATTTCTACAACTTTTTTTTTTAATTCCAGGTCAGATCAATGTTCAACAACGACACAACAGACCTAATGCTACCAATTCTACTAGACACCGCAAACTTATTCCGCCGTTCAATGAGACCGGGAAAAGAACCCAGGGAAGTGAAGTTACCTCAAACAATCCAAAGAAGATCATATATATCACATAGTACTTCGGAAGAAGATTTTACAGATATACCAAGAAATGGCAAATCAGAAGAAAGTACGACCATATCATTAATACAAAAATATCGTGATTTGAGAAATCGATCAAGAATATCGTATACTAAAATGAATTCTACTAAATTGAATGATAAAATTAGTCAAAATAAAACACAAATTAGTGAAAATTTCAAAGACAAAGATGTTAATGTAAGTATTTAATACATACATACATACATACATACATACATACACACACACACACACACACACACACACACACACACACACATACATACATAGCTTCACGCTGTATCCCGCATATAGCAGGGTAGGCCGATGGAATCTAATGTCAAGACACTCCGTTCTTCAAGTATTGAATAATTTTTTTAAATGCGATGTTGAATTCAGCCACTACAAATGCAAAGTTCTAGAATTTGAAAGGAATGCAGAGAACGGAGTGTCTTAACACTGGGTTCACTCTGTAAACCTTGCTATGCTGGATAAAGAGTGAAGCTGGAAATAAAATAACTTTACTGATTTCTGGCGTAATAGGGATTGATCAGATTGTTATAGGTTCGAATCCTATTTGTTCCTTTTTTTTTAGCTTCACGCTGTATACCGCATATAGCAGGGTAGGCAGAGGGAATATGAGAACCTAGTGTTAAAACACTCCATTCTCTTTCAACATTTCCGTTCCCCACTTTCCGCCAAATTGAGGCCTACCCCGCTATATGCGGGATACAGCGTGAAGATAAAAAAAAAAGTATACGAAAACTTTCGATATTGTATGCAAAGTTTCAAGTTACGACATGATGGACGGACTTTTACTATTGCGAAATATACATATGTAATGTAAGCGCCCGAGAGTCTCTGATGTTTACTTGACATAATTTAGAATGATTGCGTTGATATTTGGATTAGTTGGCGGAACTCAACGTCGCACTCAGTCTTAACAGAGCAAGAAAGTGAAAATAGTTTAAATATATAGTAATTTCTAGTGGGAATCGAATCCACAACCTATTGTGTTTACAGTCACTATGATCCACAGCGCTACAATGATTATTTTGAGGCGTATCGTGAAGCGTGCGACTGTAAAACCCGACAGATTGGGGGTTCGGTTCCCACTCTAGATAATGAAGTTATTAAATAAATATTAAGTATGTTCATATCCTCGCATTAGTAAAGAGGTAAAGTGCGGCGTTAAGTTCCGCCACTCAGCACGCAATGAAAATGGAGAACGGAAATCTTAAGGGAACGGAGTGTCTTAACAGTGGGTTCTCAGTTCACTCTGTCAATCCTACTATGTGCGGGATACAGCGTGAAGCTAAAAAAAAATTAATTATTTTTATACTTTTTACAGAAAAATCTAACAAGATCTCTATTTTCAACTGAACCAACAAAATTAAAGTACGAGAGTATCAATCGTATAGACAATACTACATTTGATTTGACCGTCGACGCTACAAACATGACTTTAGTCCAGGATATGCCGGTAGCAGAAAAACTTCGATCTCTGAACAGATATGTGGATAGAAAAGGTAATTTTTATATATACATATGTAAATAAAAAGCTTGCGTTACTGAGTGACTGACAGGCAACGTACACGCGAAACTATTTTTTTTTAACTTTACGCTGTATCCCGCTTATAGCAGGGTAGGCAGAGGGAACCAGAGAACCTAGTGTTAAGACACTCCATTGTCTTTCAACAAATCCGTTCCCCACTTTCCGCCGAATTGAGGCATTGCGTGGCGGAACTCAACGCCGCGTTTTGCCTTGTTACCAAACCCATGAAATGAAAATACTAAATTTTACATTTCCTGGAGTGGGAATCGAAACCACAACCAGTCGCGTTTACACTCGCACACTTGTGCCTCTGCGCCACGACAGGCTAAACTAATGGACGTAGAAATATGAAATTTCATAAATGAACTCCTTGGGAGAGTAAGGGAGCACTAAGAGAGGATTTTTGGCAATACATATGTGGACAGGAATAGACGGGATTACCGCTCAAACGAAACTGCGGGCTAAGACTCGTTTAATAATTGCTATACGTGCACATAAAGCAGTGTTCAGACACTCCGTTCGCGACTTTTTGTCTATTTTCAAATAAAACATGCCGCGTCTAGTATAGACAGCGGAATGAACTTTTACACTTTGGAAGTGATTTAAATATAATAATTCTTCTGTCGAATTTGGATTCGAATCCATAACCATTCTTATTTAAAATCAGACACTGTTCCAGTGTGTCAAATATTTAAAAACAATAGCGACGCGTCCCCGTTGACGTGTTAACAAGGCGTTGCCTAGCAACGTATATGTCACTTTATATAAACATGGGTGTCAAGCCATGGTAATGAGTGTAACATTTATTTTATTAATTTAATATATTTTTTATGGATATTATACTCCTTTGCTGTATAAACTATAAGTGTGCCAAATTCCACGCTGCTCCGTCCGAGTAATTTTCTTATAAAGGGGTATAAAGTATTTGCTTCACATATTTATTAATACATAGATTGATATTTATTCATAAATTTTAAATTATATTGCAGGCAACCTCATCCGCAGAGGCATATATCCCAAACCATCAACAGTGACACGACGTACAATAGAACCTCTTACAAGAAGAAGACCGACACCAGCTAGAACGTTAACTGCCAACGAACAGGCCAAATGCGAGCTATTCACGAACAGCCTCTGTTTGCATTCCGATGATTATCCTACGTGAGTTGATGGTTTTATTAATTACTATTTCTCTTTGATAATGCAATGATTTTTCGTTTAAATACGGTTTGCTTTGTTACCAAACCCAGCAAAATGAAAAATAGCATTTCCTGGCGCGGGAATCGAACCCACAACCTGTTGCGCTTACTGTCGTACGCTTGTGCCTCTGCGTGACAGGTGTTAATAATAAATAATTTAAATAATCATAACTATTTAAATATAATCGAATCGGTACTCTTTGTCTCGAACCCATACCCTTCTTACTGCATCATGATGACGATGACGATTTCTTTCTTTCTTAGTTCTCTACTTACTACGTAATATATAAAGTAAGGCTTATATAACTATATATGCTATTTCATTATTATTATATAAAGTAATTTATTAAAATTTCAATTACCATATATATTTAAAAAAAATATAAAATTAAAATAAAATATATTTATAGTGAAAGTATCGTTAAGGCTAATAATAATTCTAAAAATTCAAGAACAAGGAGTTGAAATTAAGTAACATAATTAATATAAAATATTATTTCTTAGACCGTTATGGTGCAGTGGGACAGCGTCTAAGCTTAAATAGAGTGATTGTGAGTTCGATTCCGATTCAGGGAAATATTAAATTTATTTGCTTTTCTGGGCTCTAGGAAGACAAAATGCAACGTTGAGTTCCGCGACTCAACACGCAATGCCTCTAATGGAGAGTAGAGAATGGAATGTCTTAACACTAGACTTCTCTTTCCTTCTCTACACTGCTATGCGTTAAGTTGCCATATATATTTTTTTGAAGTTTTAAAGTGTTAATAACACGCTTAGGAAACGAAAAACATATTTATAAAAATTTGAACGCAGCGGATCTTGAACCCGCGCCTCTTGGAAACCGTCCAAGCGCTCTGACCACTAAGCCATGCGTTCTGTATCCGGCTGCGTCGAAATTCTTATACGCTTGTTACAACTTATTTTTGTTGCTAGCATCTCTGTAGAGAGATTTAGAACACATAGCTTAGTGGTTATAGCGCTGGGACCGTTTCCACGAGGTGCGGATTCGAGTTCCGCTGCGTTTAAAATTTTATACGTTTCCCCAATATGTTTTTCGTTGCCTAAGATATTATTTCTAAGGTGTTTGTTGTGTAATTACTATGAACGGCGCGGGTTCGATTCCTACTCGAGGGAATATTGAAATTATTTTCACTTCTCAGTTCTACTAACAAAAGTATGTCTTTAATACGATCGGAAAATATAGAACGGAGTGTTTTAACACTAGATTCTCTTTCACTACCTGCATTTAGAAATAAAACGAGAAACAAAATATATATGTATTATTTCCGCAAATATTACTCCATACAAAATAAGCCTCAGGCGAAAATTAGTAAATAATAAATGACAGCTAAAGTATTCAACAGAGGCCAATGGGTTTTTAAGTGGTACAAACGAAAGCAAGAGTAAACAACATAAAATAAACTTGTAACAACTAAAAGCGAAAGTGATATATCTCGGGCAAAGTAGAAAGAAAAAATATTTTGTAATATATATAGTTTACACCTTATTAACCGATTTCAAAAAAGAGGTTCTCAGTTTGACCTGTAGATGTATGTATGTTTGTTTGTGCGCGATTATATTTCGTTTGCTTGACCGATTTTGATATGGTTTTCAGAAATGTATTTATCAGATTTAGGAGGAGGTTTTGGGTACATAAAACTTTTCTAAAACAGGGAACCGTCTTCAAAAAGTCGACCGACTCAAAAGTAGAAAATATTTTTTATATACCTACGCTATTTGTATCCTTATGTAGTCCCTATCCCTATATAACAATAGATTATATAGATTACCTATTAATTAGACCAATAATAACAAAAAGGAATATTGCCAAGCGAAGAAAATAATACAACGAATCTTTATTCTTTCAGAGATGCCATAGTACAATCAATAAGACGTAATAAGGCAGCAGCAGGGGCCCTTCTCGCTGACTTTAAAGACCCAGGGGAAGGTTCCATAGACGGCATTACCGCGGAACAAGAAGAGAAGTACACTGCTGAACATTATTTAGTATCGAACAGGTAAATTTTTGGTAACATTTTTTTTTTCGGGCGGAAAGCGCCGAATAGAGTGTCTTAACACTAGGATCACTCTGACTGCACTGATATGCGGAATTAAAGCGGGAAGTATGTAATTAGTTCTGTAAATGTATTTATGTATACATACATAAAACGCTTGCGTTATTGAGTTACTGACAGATAACATAGATACAACTTACAGAAAGTTAAAATTTGGTATGTAGGCTCCTTGGTAAATGTAGAGCAGCATGTAGGAATAGATTTTTTGTTTTCAGCAAAATCGAGGAAAAATTGGATTTTTGGTTTTATATTCTATTCAGATAAAGTCGTGGGTTACAGCTAGTATTACAAAAAAAAAGAAAAAAAAAATTTGTACATTAATTGGATTGGTGAGTGCAGAAACAATGTAAGTCACAAAAAATGCAAAAAATCGTAATCGATTTTAACTAGAAAGGCAAGATGCGTGTTGTTTTTCTCCCTCCTGCAAAATTTGAAAATCTGGACTTACGTTGTTTCTGCACTCACCGATTCAATTATGTTTGTGGAGCAATATTTTAAGTGTATGAAAAAATAGTAAATTATTACGAGTCAGTTCTTAACTTTCCATCCGAACTCACAATATTGTTGTGATGGAACTCAACGCCGCAAATGGTTAGTTTAGCCACTCAACACGCAATGTCACCGTGGAATACGAAGAACGGAGTGTCTTGACACTGGGATAGGTATGAAGCCGAAAAAATACTCTTTCATAAATAAATAAAATGAATTCAAAATTAAACAAAATTATTTCTCAATATAAAAACAGTATTAGGGAATAATATAAATTGTTATGAAGCAATTACTTGCTCCACTTGCTATTTGTATTATTGTTATACAATTGGTTAGCAATGTTCAGTGTAATGATTGTCATTGTTACGTTGGTATTACGAAGTAGCTTCGATTCTCGATTGTAATAATAATTTTTAATATAATGTTTATGTAATCAAATTCAAAATCAAAAATAAATATGGCACTTATTGGGGACACTCTCCCTTTATGGTAAGATTTTTTTTTATGGATAATGGATGGCAAACGAGCAGAAGTACCACCTGATGGTAAGGGGTTACCTTCCCCCATGAACATCTACACCACCAGAGATGTTGTAGATGCGTTGCCAACCTAGAGGATACAGATGATGTAGTAGGATACAGATGGAAATGGAACCACCACATTTTAGGGAAAGGATGAGGGAAAAAACCTGGCTTACATTCCATCGAACCGGAACACATCATAAGATATTTGGCGGTTCGTCGTTTGTTCGATAAAACGTGGCGTTGAGTTTCGCTAATCACAAATATGAGCAAAACATAAAGACCAACACTTCTTTCTAAGATACTTCTGAACACTACTTTCGCTCAGACTGAGATAGATCATGATAGTGAAAAAAGAAAAAAAATAATAATTCCCCTCATTGGTGATACCTATAATACATTGTGTATCGTATTGTATTATTGGGCTCACCAGTTTATATCTATCTTTACACTAGATTTCCTCATTATACTCTTCTTCTACCTGGTATTAATACCAGCTTTGATTTTCAGGTTCTTCTTACTTAAACTTTTCCACTTAGCTGATTTTTCACTTTCTCAATAGATAGTCTAGTGTTTCTCATACCATGATTTATGTCTAGGAAGTCTACTGTAGCAGGATATCCATCTACCCTGCTATGATAAAAAAAAGAGTGAAACTGCTTAATTTTTTTTGTGAGTTAGAGATATCTCAATGATAAGTTGGTATTTGCTATATTATATGTTAATTTTGAGTAAATGAATGTGAATGAAACATGTAATTTTAAACCAGTTCAAAGTGGTCTCAATTAGTTTCAATTGTCTTAAAGTTACAAGTTCTTCCATAAAGTGCTCGTCCTATTAATAAAGTTTTGTGAAAAAAAAAAAAACTAAACAATAATTATAGGAAATATTGACACAATTGAGTATAGCAAACATATACCTTGTTACATTCAAATTTATGTTACAAATTCTTCATTCTTTTCAGGCGTGGCGACACGTCAAATCGTGACTTTGCCAGCGCAGGTGAAGCTGGTTTCATGTGTCCCAGCACAGTTAAATACGCGAGACCACAACGAGCCCGCGCCACTTCCGGTCAATGGAAGTATATAGTGAACACAGGAGAACACACGCAGACTTTGCGACTGGAGAAATGTTTGTTAGTATCTTTGTCAAATTTATTTTAAAAAAAGGTCATATGTCTAATCTGGTAAATTAAATTTTATAATTATATTTATTTTTCTTTTCATTTCTCCGCTGTGGTAAGACGAAACACAGCATTGGATTCCGACACTCATGGAATGTCATAATTTCGGCCGGAAGTGGAGAGCGGAGTGTCTTGATATCAAATTCTCTCTCTCCTACTAGGCTAAATAAGCGGGAGACTGCAAATATTTAAAAGTTTATGTGTTTGTGATTTTGTGATTTAAATTTAATTTAGATATCTGATTCAATGCAATTTCTATGAAAAAAAATCTCTAGATGAAAAATTACAGAAACATAGCTTATAAATCAAGGTATCACAAAGACAACGATTTGAAAAGATTTTGTGTGATTCGGCCATAATATCTGGCTATATAATCTATCTAGTAAAATATAAAATTGATTATTTTAGGAAGCCAAAAGAGTCATGTACCTATTTAACGGATAATTTCAAGTCAAAATGCGTCCAAGTTTACAATTACCACCGACTCCTTACTTGGGATCAGCAGAATGGACTTCATATGGATATATTCAAAGTAAGTCGGAAATAATATGACTGTCTAAATTTTGTATGACAAATTATGTCCTGAAGTAATATAAAGTTTAGATTCTTAATTTTGGTCTTTTATTTATTCAAATGTATTTTTATGTTATTTAATATATAAATATCCAAATTATTTTAATATAAAACATTGTGATTTAGAATACATTTTGATATACTATTCATATACTTTCAGGTACCTACTTGTTGCTCGTGTCATATAGAAGGATACAGTGTATCGTTTCCACCACTAGGTCATCGAGTGCATGAAACATCTTCAGAACATTTCCCCGGAGAAGATTTATCATCAGAGCATGTGAATCAAGCATTTGAATCAGTACAATCGAGCGTGCAAAGACCAAATATAAAGAATCCACCATTTATAAACAAGCTGGAATTTCCTTTCACCGATAATTCTATTCCCGATTTTAACAAAGCAAAACTAAACGACGAAGATTTTAATAACTTACCTCCAATGGATTCCTATGGAAATACATATTTCCCAGATTCATTTAACCAAGCAAGTTCTGTAAGAAATGTGAAACGACCTTTAAGAAATCCTATAGGAGTTGCGGTTGATTCGATAACATTGCCCAGTTATTTGGAACCACCATCCCCTTCTCCTTTTCCATCTAAAGACAGTATAAAATATAAAATAGATCAGTATAAAAGACGTCCCAACCGAAGGCCAATAAGAAAGAAGATATCTAGTGGTCCTGATGATTTGGTATCATCTGGATCATCTGCTATAGGGGCAATTCTAAACGATAATTTAGATGAAGAATTTGAAGAAGAATTCGATGAATCTGATGTAAATATTAATAAATTTAATCCAAGAGCGACTATAGCCCCTAAGTTACATGCTGTTACAGATAAAAGTTCAGAACAAGGGAAATCACGAGATGATGTAGTTAAGAAAATAAATTATAATTACCATCCAATTATTGATTTCTTTAATGGTGATAAGAGTGAGTCAATTGATAGAGAAGATAATGGAGAAACGTATGTATCAACAGATTCGGAATGGAAGCCTATTAGTAGTCCGCCAGATAAAAACACGAATTCTATATCAAGGAAGAAACATAAATAGCATAATTTATTATGAAAATTAGTATAGATTAATATTTATTATTGGTTGATCAATTGAATTTAGAACGAAGCCTTTTCCTCATCGATTTTTCATCAAAAATGCTTTGAAAAATATCATCTAAACTATTGTCAAACATTCGTAGATATAAATTAATCTCAATATGTTAAATGGTACACACACAGAAACTTCAATTAAGGTTTAAGTAACATTAAATCGTTCAGCATGGTTGGGATTTTGCTAGCTTTATTATAACAAAAGTTGCTCAAAGATTTAAAGTTTAAGCATATAGTATTTTAGGAAAAGGCAATGAAAATGAAAACGAAGCCAAATTGTCATACGCAATGTAAATTATTTAAATTATTATCTTATTTATTCTAGTGTAAGCTATATTTAAATATTTAATGTAGATAACTATTAGACATAATTTAAGAAAGGAAACTTGCCAATTAAATGATTTTTTAACTATTGTAATATTTTTTTTACTCTTATCTTTTTTTTTTTTAAATTCACGTTGTAACCCGCATATAGCAGGGTAGGCAGAGGGAACCAGAGAACCTAGTGTTAAGACACTCTATTCTCTTTCAGCAATTCCGTTCCCCACTTTCCGCCGAATTGAGGCATTGCGTGTTAAGTGGCGGAACTTAACGCCGCGGTTTGCCTTGTTACCAAATCCAAGAAATGAAAATACTAAATTTTACATTTCCTGGAGTGGGAATCGAACCCACAACCTGTCGCGTTTACAGTCGCACGCTTGTGCCTCTGCGCCTTTTTTGCCTTATTTTGTTTTTAGAATAACTACAATCAATTAGCTGTTTGTTTTTACATTGGTTACTCTGCGTCCTATTTGCCCTATAAGTATTATTTAAAATAATAAAGCGTGAAAAGCTAAGAAAAATTCGCCATGCGTTTGTTTTTCTGTATATTTTGGTTTTCAAAAATGGTATTAATATTTTTTATGTAACATAGGCTTTATCCATATCAAGACTGATGTTAAGCGTTGATGCGTAGATATCTACAAGATACATGCTTACCTAAATACCTATGGATTCTCAATTTAAAGACCTTCAAATTGTATGAGTAATTAAGATTTTACAAAAAAAAAGAAAACGACTTCAAATAAAATTCACTACAAAGAAACACTATTACAAATAACTCAAAAACTACTTGTCAGATCTTAATAAAATTTAAATGGAATTCAAAAGCAGTAACTATCATATAGAAGAAGAATCACCAAAATTGATTCAGCCAGTGAAAATTATGAATTAAGAACCTCTTTGTTTTGAAGTCGGCTTTATAGCCGTAATTGTAATAAAATACATATGCCAGCAATAAATTCTTTGTCTCGTGAATAAAGAACGAGAATGGAACACCATGTATGGATGGTGTAAAGCAGTTTCCCTTGAAATCCGATAGTGAAACTTTTGTATTATTTATTTATATTCATATTATGTTAGTATTACAGACCATAGTAGCACAGTGGGAGAGCATCTGACTGTAAATGCGATTGGTTGTGGGTTCGATTCTCACACGGGGTAATGATTATATTTAATATAAATACTATATATAAATATATATACTATATATTTAATTATTTTTGCCTTTAAGCACCTGCTCAATTATTTCTCACATGACAAGATTGGCTGGTAGAGAATGCTTTTTAGAGTTAAGTCCGTCTTTTGCGCATCTATATAAAATATTGTGTGCAATAAAGGATGAATAAATGAATAAATAAATATATTTTCATTTTTCCGCTCCGGTAAGACTTTTAACGCGCAATGTCTTAAATTTGGGTAAAAAGCGGCGAATGGGGTATCTTGACACTAGGTGGACTCTGCCTATCCTGCTATGGCGGGATAAAGCGTGAAGCAAAAATTCCATAGTAATCCATTATTCATAATCATGGATTCACAGTTCGGGTGTCCATCGTGTTGCAAAAAGAGGTATTCGAAGTAGTATCTGGGACTTGCGACCCAAGTGTAATCTTAAGGGCCGCTTTCATGCATAATAAGACTTACTTTTTGTATGTATATCAATGATAAGAACGTAACTATGGGCTTATAACTTATATGTACATACATACATACATACATAGCTTCACGCTGTATCCCGCATATAGCAGGGTAGGCAGAGGAAACCTAATGTTAAGACACTCCGTTCCCCACTTTCCGCCGAATTGAGGCATTCAAAACTCAGTTACCAAACCCAGGAAAATGAAAAACTCCAATTCCTGGAGTGGGAATCGAACCCACAACCAGTCGCGTTTACAATCGCATGTTTGTGCCTCTGCGCCACGAAAGGCGTTAACTTATATGTGCACAATAAATATTTAGAAGTAGATCATAAAGTATTGACATAAATAAATCATTGTAATCATAATTATAGCTTACAATTACTAAAGAAAAAAGGGAAAAAAGAACATTACACAACAAATTACTCAAGACGACCTTTACAATAATTAATCAAACATTGGATGAATTTCACAAATTTGAATTAAATTATTGTATACAATATAAATGATCGATATATTTTCGATTTAAATGGCTTTAAAAGTGAAAGTTGTATGGGTGAACGACTGCGAGTGGTATCTGGAGCACTTTGTTTGTATTGCCTTAGTTTGGACGTAAGCTGTAGCTGTTACATACAGAATGTTGAAACACGATGGCTATTGATAGAACAAATAGATATTAAACAATGATATTTCAATTGTAAGTGATAAAATTTGGCAGGCGATCGTATTGGGTTCGATTTCTAGTTAATATATGTTTATATTTCGAGATTAACGCCTGTCGTGGCGCAGAGGCACTAGCGTGCGACTGTAACGCGACAGGTTGTGGGTTCGATTCCCATTCCAGGAAATGGAATTTTTCATTTCCTGATTTGATAACAAGGCAAAGCGCAGCGTTGAGTTCCGCCACTGAGCGGGCACTGACTCAATTCGGCGGAAAGTGGGGAACGGAGTGTCTCAACATTAGGTTCTCAGGTTCCTTTTGCCTACCCTGCTATAAGCGAGATGCACCGTGAAACTAAAAATATTTATATATTTCGAGAACTTTGTATCGTGGCGCAGTAGTATAGTGTTTGACTGTACATACGATTGTTGTGAGTTCGATTCCCATTCGGGGTAATAATTGCAAAATCATAATTAAAAATTGATTATTTAAATAGGCTATTACAAGCACTTTTGAATCGTCAGTTAACATAAAGATGTCAGTATTGTCAGTTCTACAGGAAACTACCACCAATGAGGAAGGCAATTATGCTGAGAAGTTTAAGTTGTTATTTATTAATATTATTAATTATTATTAAATCATTATTGTCTTCTTAAATTATTTTCACTTTCTCGCTCTGATAAGACAATACGGAATAGATACATTTTAAGCGAAAAGTGGAGCGGAGTGTCTTGACACTAGGTTGTCTCTGCCTACCCTGTTATGCGGGAAAATGCGTGAAGCTAAAAAACACACTTAACACGCTCATATCCCGCGGCGGTGAAACTTCTTTATAGTTGTCATAATATTTGTTATTACGACATGTCATTTAGAATACAAATAGCAATTTTTATGAATATTTATAGAAAGACCATCGTGGCGCAGAAACAGTGTGCGACTGGAACCACGATTAAATGTGGGTTCGATTCCCATTTGAAGAATATTTATTTTAATGATTTTAGCGCTTTATCTTACTCGATCGGAAAATTTCTTCAGAGATTAAGCGCGGTGTTGAGTTCCGCCA
This sequence comes from Philaethria dido, assembly GCA_033558755.1. NCBI lineage: Eukaryota > Metazoa > Arthropoda > Insecta > Lepidoptera > Nymphalidae > Philaethria > Philaethria dido. The sequence continues at coordinate 53,669 of JAKGSA010000259.1, forward strand.
CTCAGCACGCAATGCCTCGATATGGCGGGAAGTGGGTAACGGAGTGTATTAACACTAGGTTCCATCTGCCTACCCTGCTATATGCGGGATACAGCGTGAAGCTATGTATGTATGTATTGTTTATTTTATCATTATTTAATTTTCATTTGTACCACAAAATATTAAGAAATACAACATTTAATGAATATATGTATGTATTTTGTATTGAGAACATTCTCTTTGACCATATTTATTAACTAGGTTAAGTTATTAAGGTTTAAGGTAATATATTACATAAATGCAAGTAATTTATATTAGGGCTGTGTATTTGTAATGACACATTGCCAAATAGATTATAAAGATATTTCTATTCAATTATATGTTATTTATTAATAATATTTAATTTATTTATTTAAATTAACACTTGTCGTGGCGCAGAGGTACAAGTGTGTGACTGTAAACGCGACAGGTTGTGGGTTCGATTCCCACTCCAGGAAATTTAATTTTTCATTTCCTGGGTTTGGTAACAAGGGAAAGCGCGGCGTTGTTCTGCCACTTAGCACGCAATGCCTCTATTCGACGGAAAGTAGGGAACAGAGTGTCTTAACACTAAATTCTCAGGTTCCCTTTGCCTACCCTGCTATATGCGTATCCTGATACAGCGTGAAGTTGAAAAAAATATATTATTTAAATTATTGAAAAAAAAAATTAAAAATATTCTGTTCACGTGTTTATTAAATTCAACAGTATAAATATGAAATCATATAAAATATACAAAAAAAATTCTAACAAAATTATCACAGAAACTTAAAATACTTTAATAATAACGTAGTCACTTCTAACCTCTTAAATATAACTACACTTTCACTATTTATTTTCCAAGAAAGTGATGCGAAGTTAATTTTGTGGCACTTTCTAATTTAACGACCTATTTTAAAAAATTAAATACTTTACGCGTCAACGTAATAGTACATACGTTTGCTGGGATCGAGTATGAAGGGAGGGGGTGTAGTAAGTACGGGGGCTGCTCGGGCGAAGCCGTCTAGTAAAACTGCCGCATTTGCTCTAGGGTCCTTAGCCCTTCCTCTGCTCCTAGGTCGTTTTTCCGTAGTTGTTTCCTCTTGCACAAGTTTGGCATTTTTATAATTGCCGCCATGCATTCGGCCTGTGTTTCTAGTAGTTTGTGATTTAAAGTTACCTCCATGCATGCTTGAAGTATCATCGTCTTGGTCCTCATCAAATTCAATATATCTACCACTTCTACCGTTTTGTCTGGAACCCTTATTCCTTGTTTTTAGGTTTCCGCCGTGCATAGACTTAGGTAATATCTCTACATCCTGTAATTCTATAAGCTTAGCACTTTTGGGTCCATCACTTTGTACTATATCTACTTTTAAATTCCTATTCTCAGTTTCAGATGCTTCAACATCTCCTTTCCTTGTCTCAGCTGCTATAGCCTCTTGTTCTTGGGCTAGCTCTTCTGGAGTTATACTTCTGTAGTTACCTCCGTGTTTTGGTCCTGAATTTAGATTTAAATTTTCTCTAAATACTTCCACATCCCCTAATAAATTGATTTGTTCTATCAAATTTTCATCTTTAAATAGATTTAATGCTTCTACATTCTTTTTTGGCTTCTTTCTTGATGGGACCATTTTTTTAATAATTTCAACCTCTTTTATATCTTGTTTGAACTGACTAACGTGTGGGGAAGACTTATTCGATGGTAATTCATTATGTATTACAATCTTTCTTTTCTTTGCAGTAATTGGATACAACTCAAATCTAGCACTTTGTGATGCGGTAGTTGTAGGAGGAGCAATGGTTGTTTTCGCTAGCGTTCTCTTAGTAGGCTCTGATGTTGTTATTGGTTCTTGAAGTGAGTGTTTGTGGCTGCTTTCTTTTTTAGAATTTTCATTATAAGTATTAAAATCCTCTGTACTTTTATCAGTATCGTAATCTTCATCATCATCGGTGTTTTCGTCACTGTGATCGTTTTCGAAATCGTTATTTTTATTTTCATTATACTCATTGTTTTCTTTTTCATAATGCGGTGTATACTCATCCATATTGTGTTTAACGCCAATCAAGGCATCAACTTCTTTCCGCATCATATCATCAGTATCACCGCCATAAGTTTTTGTATCAGTAACCGTAGTGCTTTTGGTTGATTTTCTTTTCTTTTCGGTATAAATTGGAGATTTTTCTTCACGTTCAATATATGTCATTTCTATGGGCTTGTGCCTTACTTCTTGACGTATATGGGTTTTTCGATTTGGCTGTGAATTTCGTAATCGAGTTTTAAGGCGCAGTTTAGGCGGTTCCGTTTCATCTTCGGTTAGGAACGGTTTACGAGTAGTAGTTGACGTGGTAGTAGTAGAACTTGTGGAAGTAGTGCCTCTAGTTCTTTTTTGTATAGGTGTTTTTATTGTTGTTGTCGTTGTTGTTGTTGTAGTTTTATTTTCTTCATATTTACTACTTTTATTGCCATCATCTTCCTCGTCGTCATCGTCCTCATCATCGTCATCATCACTATCGTCATCATCGTCATCATCATCATCATCTTCATCATCGTCTTCATCCTCATCTTCATCTTCATCACTGTCGTCATGGCCATTACTTCTTTCATGCTTATCAGAGCTTTCTTTTGATTCCTGTTTTACATTTTTCTCAATAATAGGCTCTACAGTTGTAGAACGAATAACCCTTCTAACATTTGTAGACGCAGCAATACTCTGGGTTTCCATAGCCTGAGGTAAATATTTAGAAACATCAAAAAATGGTCTTACTGTTGTTTGAGATAATTTTGACCGTTTGGTATGAGATCGTATAGTAGTTTCTTTTGGTGTAATTTTAATATCAGTATTATTTCCTGATTGAGTTTTGTACTCAGAAACTGACATAGCTTTTTTATTTTCTACGGGAGAATATGTAGATTTATGATTTGTCGGTCGCAATTCAAATCGAGGTTCACCACGTTGATCTGTACTAACATCTACAAAACTATGTTTGGTTGAGTCATTGTTTTGATCATTTTGAGGTTTCTGTCTGTCAACCATACCAATGTCTTTGTAAACTTTTGTGTTCCTTTTTCCGCCTTGCTCTTTATCTGCCGTTATGACTTTATCGATAACTCGGCTTGACTGGAGCTGCTTAATTAGTGGACTTATATTACTTGTAGTTGTAGTTTTTCTGGAATCTTGAACTTGACTATCTCTGATAATTTTATAAGGTTCATACATAAATGGGAGGCTGCTCTTTTTATTTCTGACTATAATAAAGGATGGATATATAAGTTTTATTTACTTCAACATTGACCACTTTCCTGATCAGTGTTTTTGTTCTCAGCTTGAACAATAGGTACAATAGTGCCTGATTTATTTTCGATTATTTTTTTGCACATTTTACTGTTTGTCTATCGAGAAAATCTATATCATCCATTCTCATTTCAGTTCGTGGGGTGATTAATCGATTTGTAAATACCTCTCAAAAATTTTTAAATTTGGCTTCTAAGTATCTAACCAGGCTCCGGGTTCTTCAATAACCTCTTCTTTAACAAGAAAGTGGATTGTCTACAATCGATTCAGACCATTAAAATCAGCCTTTTTTGTCTTTGAAACAGTCAATTTTATCACCGAGGTCACTTGCTGTCGTTTTGTTTGTCTTTTACTTCTTCGGGTACTTTGTTGTATCTGATCATCTGTCTGAATCATTGTCGGTTTCCCACGCACTACAGCCTCGTCCTGGATGACCATTTTTCTTCCAATTTCTCCGGTATGGGATCTACATCATCTTTCGACACTCTACTGGACGTTGTCCGAAAGACTTGCCGCACGTGAATCATAGCAAAATTCGGTACCACCATTATTTTTGTTTTTCTAGAATATGTTGTTACCAAAATTACTTTTCACGGCGCCACCATCTAGCGGTGAATTTTTATTAGTGTAATTTGTTTCCTTTTTGAGGTAATATGGATATTTTGTGCTTTCAAGATTATTATTATGTGGTTCAACTGAGCTTTCCTTCCTGATTCTGGTTTTTTGATAATTCCTAATATTTCTTTTGCTAGAATGGCACAATGTTGAATTAAAGTCAAATTGCGGAGCCCTACTAACCGTTTATTACATCATGTATTGGCAGTAGTTACTAAAGATTCTTTCTTTTACCTGGAGACTTTTTTCTTTTTTATAGTGGACTCTTCATTTTGATTTTATTATATTAGGTTCATTTTCTTTTGTTAGTAATTGCACTTTTCCCTTTTGCGTTTATCTCTGTTATTTTTTTCTTTTAAATTTGCATCCGTTATGACATCAGCACATCTAAAGAATATTCATCACTCTTCTTTAGAATAGTCAGCTCGGAATCTGTATTTTTCTTCTAGAGTTTTTTCCTTTTTATCATCATCCCATTCTTCTTTTGTGTAAAATTTTTATCGCTGTCTTTAGGAGGAACCTTTAAATCATTATAATTACTATTAACAGACGGTGTTTTATATTTACCTCTACTAATTTCATTTTGTTTGAGATATCCACCGTGGTTTTCGTGATCAGATGCATGTTTTTGTTCTCCAGCATGATCATAAGCTGCATCTTCGTAGCCTTCTTCAGAATAAACTATTTGTGCTTTTGAGCTCTTAATAGCTTCTCGAAGGCGAGGTGCGTTTTGAATTTCTTCAAGATTTTCAGCATCCTCAACCGCAGCAGTTCTAGGGAGATGTTTTGTTGTTTCATATTTCCTTACTTGAGCATAGTTTTTAATTGGCACAAATTCTTCTTCATTTTCATTTTCTTCAGAATCATCACTATCGTCGTTTTTCTGTTCTAGGTTTGAGTTAGTGCTAGGTTTGTTATCTGCCACAATTTTATTTACCGAATCACTTAAATCATTTTGTATTTTTTCATATGTAGCTTTTCCTTTTTCATATATATCATATCCTTCAGGTTGTTCAGCGTAATTTTCCACTATAGGTAACTGAGGATATTCATTTTTTTCATCATCATATTTAAGAGCATGCTGTTGCCTCAAGTTATGTAAATGATTTTTCACTGGACGATAGTGCATTGGAGTAACCTTGATATTTTGGTTCCATGGATGTCTTAATTTGTGGTTTAAATATTGCTCTCTATGATTAGACCTTGCTGGTGCACGGTAATAGGCAGGGCGTCGTTGAGGCCTATGAATTTCAAATTGGACTGGTACATTTTTCTGAGGCAACTTTTTGCGATCTATTTGTTCTGGGCTTTCCAAATACTCATCTTCTTTTATATCAGGCTGTTCCGCTTGTTTTTCATAATTTTGTAATCTGTATTTACTGTTACGTAAGTCATTCCTTATGTTATATAGCACGGGATCTCTGTATAATTGTTGTAACGCCGGCTGCTCCGCTTTATATGGATGATAGATTTCATAAAATGTCGAAACTGGTCTGGCATAGTTCAAGCCAGTATTATGATCTAATTCTTGATATGATTGATGTGTTTGTTGTTTAGAGTTTAATAAATGATGTCCCAGATCTGGTTTTGGCAGCCCTGTGTGAGGTTTTACAGGATGCGACTTATAAAGTTTCTCTGGTTCTTCTACATCATGGGATGCGGCAATGTCAATGGCAAATTGTGGTTTCTTCGCTGTATATTGAAAATATTCATTATTTACTGGTGGTTCTTGTGTAACTTTCTCTACTTGCGCTTCCTCGAATTGTTGATTATTCACTTCACTTTCATCATTCCAGTCTGTAGGCACTCGGATGCCATCGCAGAATGTTAAATGAACTAAAAACAGCACTGTTATTTTCCACATTGTTTACATGATCGCGGCACGGCGGTCAACTGGCCGGGGCGGGTGACTGATCAGCGTATTTATCTCCTCGGTCAAGCGTTGCCGCCCGATTGCTAGTGGCCGTACGCTTTGTTCGAGTGTATGGTCCAATGTATATACTTAAGCGAATTATATTAAAATTAAAATATTGGAATTTGACTTTTACTTGTTAAAGATATTGTCAATTTATTTTCTGAAAGTATGTTTTATATTTAGATTTTTCATACAATAGTAATTTTTATTAAATTCGTTAATTATTAGCAGTAGCATTCATATCACTTAAATACTACAAACAGAAACTATTTATCATCTAAATAATAAATCGTTTTTTGGGAAATAATTAAAAATAAATAAATAACACTTAAACATTGAAATAATATATTTTTACAAAAGAAAACATTTTAAAAATTTGTCATTCGCCTAATTCTTGCATCCATTACTAGACACTAAGTGAAATTGAGATAAAAAAACAGTATAGAAGTCTGACGATTAACGAAACAGATAGCTTGCTAGGACAAAGGCAGCCGGATATCGAACTGTGAAAGCAGGTACGTGAAGCTACTATAAGTTCTTAGAATAATTTAACCTATGTAACACTTACGAATACGTTGTATTGCTAAATGTTAATGAAGTAAATGACATTAAAATACTGATTGTTTGGAAATTTGTGTGAAATAATCATAATAGTATATTAAATGATTATTTATATGTTATTCATGATTATTTAACACAAATTTTATATGTGATTTATTAAATTTAAACTTTATGATTTTATTAACAACATATATAAGCTATCAGTTTAAATATATACAACGATATTTTACAGTATTTCATAAAAAAGCCGACTTCAAATAAAATGCTGTTAAAAGAAAATTTATTACGAATAACTCAAAAACTACACATCAAATCTTAATTAAATCTTAATTAACCACATCAGAAACACTAGCTATCACATAAAACATCAACAAAATTAGTTCACTCAGAAAAACACACAAAAAATACAGTCGAGAACCTTCTTTTTCCAAAGTCAGTTTAGTCGAGGAGCTTCTATCACCTGGATAGTTTTAATGATAACAAATGATAGGCGCGTTTCAATAAATAGCTTAGTTCTTACAGTTACATTGATTGACTAAGCATCTTCATATTTTTTGCTATGTTCAAACTTTTACGTAAAAGATATTACGTGGGACAGAAATAGCACTAAATTTGTTGTAAGACGAGATATTTTCGATTACTAATTAAATGTCTTCATGTTTTTGATTTCACCATGATTCACAATTTAAATATCTATGTAGCTTTTAAAATGGCGTTAAAAAAATCGTGTTAAATGGCGGAGATCAACGCCGCGATTTGTCATGTTAGAGCAAAAAATGATAATACTCTAGTAGTATATATGCTTATATAAGAAAAAAATTATATGTTTGCCTCAATAAACTTTCTGAATGTTATTACAAATTAGATACATAGATTCCCATTCAAGGAAATGTAAAACTTTAATATTTTCATTTCCTGGACTTGGTAACAAGGCAAAGCGCGGCGTTGAGTTCCGCCACTCAGCACGCAATGCCTCAGTTCAGCGAAAAGTGGGGAACGGAGTGTCTTAACATTAGGTTTCCTCTGCCTTCTCTGCTATATGCGGGATACAGCGTGAAGCTATGTATGTATGTATTTATGTATGTATGTATGTATGTATGTATGAAAAATAGTTTAATTTAGTAATTATATATAAACTGTTTTGATTTATAGGATGTGACAAAGGTCGCATATCGCGAAAGCCAACTCAGCAAAGCCCAAACTATTGCTTAATTCCCAAAAAGGAGACAGATTATAGTAACTAAGCACAAAAATAATAATAATTTAGTAATTCACTCCGTTCTCTGCATTACGTTCATACAAATTTCAAGGTCTTTTTTACTTTGAGCAAGATTATAGGTGTAAGATTGTTTATCTAAACCATTTGAATGATTATTTTAGCCTCACATATTTTGTTATTGTGCAGTACATTCCAAAGAAATACACAATTAACAGTTTATCTATTATTATTATCTATGAATTCAGTTGATTTCAATTCAAAGAACAAAAGATATGATATTTTGAAATATTTGAACAGATACATTTATTCCTTTTAAGCTTTTTTCGTGCTATTTTTATACTCACAGTGTCATTGTTATAAGCTCTGAAGCTAACTTAGACGTTTTTTCTGACTTATACTTTGTCAAGTAGAGTTCTCAACTTACAATCATATGCTAATACGTCGGATTCACTACCACTTAGCCACTGGGGTTAGTTATGACCTTAATTAAACATACTAAAAATTTTGTTTTTATACGTATAAAGTATGTTGTTATAAAATTCTGTTTTAAACAAATAAAGTTATTATTATATTATTATAGCAGGATATACAAAGAAAAGCCAGTGTCTAGACACTCTGTTACATTAGTGTTAATTACCGGAACTTAACGCCGCTCTTTGCCTTACCAAAGAGGTCAAAAGAATATCTGACGTGGCGCAGAGGCACAAGCGTGCAACTTTAAACGCGACAGGTTGTGGGTTTTATTCCCACTCCAGGAAATAGATTTTTTAATTTCCTGGGCTTGGTAACAAGGCAAAGCGCGGCGTTGAGTTCCGCCACTCAACATGCAATGCCTCAATTCGGCGGAAAGTGACGGAGTGTCTTAACACTAAGTTTCCTCTACCTACCCTGCTATATGCGGGGTACAGCGTGAAGCTATGTATGTATGTATTATAATATAAGAGTCCACATGAAAATCGAACCTAGAACTTGCATCTTGTATGTATGAAGCCTAACATGAAATAAAAAGCTTAACAGTTTTGACGCAACAGTTCAGTAACAGTTTTGCTCAAGAGGGTTGCTTATGTAAGTGTACTTTACAATTGATCAGGTTTACGTAACTCGTACTAGTTCACGAGTGTAACAATTTTAATTTTATTTTTTATGTCCAATAACTTTATAATTGCACTATTATATTGAATTTTATAATCTAAGATTGCATATAAAAGTATGCGGTTCAAATTCAAAAAAAAATTGTTTTTTTAATTGAAAAGTGCGGCGTTGAGTTCCGCATTGTATTAATGTGTATACCGTGATAATGTGAAAATTTTTCACTAACTTATAAGCTGTATTTATTACTTTCACGCTGTATCTCGTATATAGCAGGGTAGGCAGAGGGAACCTGAGAACCTAGTGTTAAGACACTTCGTTCCCGGAAAGTGTTCCGCCGAATTGAGGCATTGTGTGCTGAGTGGCGGAACTCAATACCGCGCTTTGCCTTGTTGTAATGAAAATACTAAACTTTTATCTAACTTATATCTTGGAGTGGGAATCGAACCCACAACCTGTCGCGTTTAAAGTCGCACGCTGCTGAATCTGTGCCACGACAGACATTATTACATTTTAATTCTTTGATATTTTTTTGTTACATCAAAAGACCTAATAACTGGTTACTTAGAGTATTCTATGATCAATATTAAACTTTTCAATTGAGATTAATTTAATAAGGTTATTAGCGTTAGCGATTTTTTTTAATTTTTTAAGTTGAGATTTGAAAAGTTTAAATATATTGTTTTATTTATCACATGATAAATTTGAGATGAAAAATTACAACTGATAATTTTCAACTTCACTCTTTTATCCAGGAGTCATAGAGACCCTAGTGTCAAAACCCTCCGTTCACCGCTTTCCGTTGGAATTCGAGACACTGCGAGTTAAGTGACCGAACTCAACGCCGTGTTTAACCTTACCAGAGCGCAGAAATAAACATAATTTAAATATAATCATTCCCTATACTGAGAACTGAACCCACAACGTATGACGTACGTCCAAACACTGTCCCACAGCGCCACGATGGCTTGAATACCAAATTTTGATTATGCATATGAACCAAATTTTACTGACCTAAGGACAAAATCAGAAGTCATTTACTTAATGTTAAGTACGTATGTTACAAATCTGCCATTCACGTATATATGAGAGCATATATTACGCTCGTCACCTTGAGATATAGGTTTTTAAGTCATATGTAATGTTTATAATTATATGGAAATCTGTTAAATTGGTACATAAGTGCTTGGCAAATAACTTAAATTATGTTTAATTATATATATGCAAAATTATATTGTAATTGCAAAAAATGAGTTTTTTTTTTAATTTAATGTCAAAACGACAATTTCTTTATGGTATTTTTTTTTATATTAACTCGGACACCGTCTTTAAAAAGGATAAGGTTCGTAATTCGATTGTATTTGAAAACATGGATTTTTTTTATTATTAACCATACATACATACATACATAGGTTCACGCTGTGTCCTGCATATAGTAGGGTAGACAAAGGCAACTTAGTGTTAAGATACTCCGTTCCCCACTTCCCGCCGAATTGAGGCATTGCGTGCTGAGTGGCGGAACTCAACGTCGCGCTTTACCTTGTTACCAAACCCATGAAATGAAAAATTCCATTTCCTGTAGTAAGAACCGAACCCACACTTGTCGCGTTTACAGTAGCACGCTTGTTCTCTGCTCCACGACAGGCGTAAAATAAGATATAATTATTTATAAGTAGTGTCTAGGAGTTCAAGAATTTATAGTTATCCTTTCTATATATTATGTATTACTTAAGTTTTGCCCATTCTGGAATGTTCGAAAAGGTTCTGTTGGGTGGAGTACCTTTCATGAGGTGGAAGGTCTTGTATTTAGCAACATGCAACTAGTTCGCAAATTTCGAAACACTAATGAAGTCGCTGACCACTTTTGGTTTAAGAGTAACATTATATAAATGCTTTAACAATTGCAATAATTTAATATTTATACTATGAAGTTATTTAAATTATATAAATATTCTTATCTTATCCGGCGGAAAGTGGAGAACGGAAAGGTTGATAGAGAACGGAGTGTCTTAACTTGTTTTCTCTGTGTACCCTGGTATATGCGGGATACAGCGTGGAGATAAAAAAATATTCTAATTGTATTGATAGCTTCTCTTAATCGACTTCAAAAGTAGGTTCTCAGTTTCACCTGTATGTATGTTTGTTATGATTATCTCGCGTTTGGCTAAACTTATTTTGATGCAGTTTCCAGAAAAAGAGAGATAAACAGAGTTTGATTTAAGAGAAGGCTTTAGGTTTTATATTAATCGACTAAAATGGAAGTTCTCAACCTTAACGTATGTTGTTAGTGAGTTTTATATGAAGAATATTTTATTTTTTGCTTTAAATATAATTTATTTAGAGAGAATCTACAGTTAAGACACTCTATTCTCTGGTTTTCATGCGAAATCGAGTCATTACGTATTAAGAGGCGAAACTCTACGTCGAGTTTTGTCTTACCAGAGCAGAGAAATTATAATTATTCCCACGAGCGAGAATCGAATCCACATGCACTACATTTACAGTGAAATGCTATCTCACTATGCCACTATGATCTTAATATAAATATTATATCGTATTTACATAGTAATGTGATCCTCAAAATTACTGTTTTCCAATTTTAACCTGTAAAATTTAAACTTTGCAAATATTACCTAACAAGTTAGTTGTATTGAATTTGTAACGATTACGATTGCTCAATCAAAATAGGTATAGTTATAACAACTCAACATTATGATTTGCTTTGACGCATAGTAGAGGAGCAGACACTAAAGTTTAAGCTAAAAAAATGATGGGGAGTAAAATTCTAATTAAGCAGGGTAGATAGAGGGAACGTAGTGTCAAGGCACTCCGTTCGTTGCCTTACCAGAGCAAAGAAATAAAAATAGTTTAAATATAAGAAGAAATGATTATTGACGCCTGTCGTGGCGCAGAGGCACAAGCGTGTGACTGTAACCGTGACATATTGTGGGTTCGATTCCCATTTCAGAAAATGTAAAATTTAGTATTTTCATTTTTTGGGTTTGGTAACAAGGTAAAGCGCGGCGTTGAGTTCCGCCACTCAACACGCAATGCCTCACTTTGGCGGAAAGTGGGGAACGGAAATGTTGAAAGAGAATGGAGTGTCTTAACACTAGGTTCTGTGGTTCCCTTTGCCTACCCCGCTATATGCGGGATACAGCGTGAAGTTGAACAAAAATGATTATATTCCGCCACTCAATATGCAATGTCTCTTAATCAATCAGAAAGAAGATAACAGAGTGCCTTGACACTAGGCTCTCCCGTCTACCGTGTTTTGCGGTATAAAGCGTCAAGCTGAAAAAATAATTATTGCTTCAAATGGAAATCGAACCCACAACCTGCCGCGTTTACATACATATGTTGTCTAATTGCGCCATGATGGATTGAACAATAAATTGTTAAAATATACACTAAAAATTATTAACAATTGCATCATGTTTTCTTTACTAACATTTGTAGTACTGTCTAGTTTTTTGCATCGAATGGTTCGAGTGTCACCGACCGAAGCGAGAGGTCTAGGTCGCTGCCGTGAATAATTTACAAGTACTTTATAAACAATAATAAGAAAATAATTAAAACTAATTATTATAATTTAGGCCATCGTGGTGCAGTGGTACAGCGGCAGACTCTAAGCGTGATGGTTCATAGGTTCGATTTCCTCTAAGGGGAATGATTACATTTAAATTTTTTTTTATAGTTTTAAAGTGTTAGCCACACACTTAGGAAAAAATTTTTAGAAAACGTGTAAAAATTAAACGCAGCCGGATATAGAACGCATGATTTAGCGGTCAGAGCGCTTGGACGGTTGACAAGAGGCGCGCGTTCAAATTTTATACGATTTATATTTAAATTATTTTAATCTCTCCGTTCTGGCAAAATAAAGCACGATGTTGAATTCTGCCACTATAAAGCAATTGTGGTACAGTGAAGCATTGTGTGACTGTAAGCGCGATTGGACGTGAGTTTGATTTCTACTCAGAGGAATAATTATATTTAAATTATTTTTTTTTTTGACATTGGTAAGACAATACGCTGCGTTGAGTTCTGCCGATTAATATACAATATCTCTAAATCGAATGAAAAGCGGCGTACGGAGTGTCTTAACACTAGGTTCACTATGACTACCCTAGTATGCGGGATAAAGCATATTTTTTTTTATTGTTATAACTTAGTAAAGACGTTAATACAAAAACAAAAAAAGTTAATGCATAAAAAATAAATGCAAGTATGTGTTTATATGAATTTTATCTTTTTACAAGCACTATTACTTGTATAAGTATACATAAAAAACAAAAGAAACACGTAAGTGAATTTGTTTTGTAATATACCATAGTTGTATTATTGTTATTAAATATTTATATCTTTGTTCAAGCATATACATATACTCGTATAAGAAAACGAAAATACCTATAAAATTTATATAAAAAAACAAGCTTCACGCTTCATCCTATCATAGCAGGGTAGTCAGAGAACACAGTGTTAAGATACTCCACCGCTTTCCGCCCAAATTTGAAATATTATGTGGTAAGTAGAGGAACTCAACGCCGCATTTGTAATGTCGAAGGGGAAACATTATTATTATTATTACTATATTTGCACACCACAAAGAACAAAAGAAAACAAACTTAAAATATAAAACACACGAACAAAAGGCGGTTTTATGGCTAAGTAGTCTCTTCCAAACAACGTTTAGATCGAAAAGGAGTCACTTTAATTGTAAACAGGTAGGTAGTTGAGGAAATTAAACATATTACATTCATTTATAAATACAAAACAAAATTATATAGATACATACACATATACGTACATACAAAAACAGATACATACATACATACACAAAAAAACAATTTCAATTTGATCATTGCCCTAAGTGGGAATCAAACCTACAACCAATTGCGTTTACAGTCAAATTCTGTCCCATATAATTATAAAACACATAAAATTTAAATACATTATATATATACAATAAAAGATATTGTATAAGCTATGCAGACAAGCTATTACTAAACGGCGTGCTTTCAAAATAATAAAAAAATCAGTTTTTTTATTATCACAAGAGAAACTGTATACAAAAGATTTCAACGATACCGCAGCTTGTGTTAAGACATTTTTAATTTCAATCTACTTCACTTTTTTTTCTAATTATAAGAAACTAGGCTTCGACTTCCCTTACAAAATAGATATAATTGTAGGATAGAACAATTTGCTTTGGGTCAAATGAAAGTTGTCGGGAATAGAACCTGCTACCGTCTATAATTGGTTTGTCATAGATTTCATTGAGTAATTAGATCCGCTCTCCTTTTAATTCACATGAATTATGTATCATAAATTATTTATTTGTTTATTTCCGTTTATTATAGAGGCTAGTATAATAAAATATATGTGTAATAGATATAATTATGATTATAACAAAAAATAATAAAATAAAATGCTCTAAAAACTACCATTATTACGAATAATTCAGAAACGACTCGTCCGATCTTAACTAAATTTAAAAGAGACTATATCAGAAACTTTAGCTATTATATAAAAAAATCATTAAAAATTGGTTCACCCAGTAAAAAGTTATGACACATTAAAGAAAAACAGTTAAAATGAGAATTTCCTCCTGGTGTCAAGTCCGTTACAAATCCCTGATTTTATGGATATCTAGAAAAAATCTAAGTGATGCTTCTCTCTTTTCTCCATTAATTATTAAAATATATTATATATGAGATTGATAAAACTTAACGTCACTATTCCTTATCAAAACCTAAAGAATACATGACCATGTTTTAAAAACACAGATTCAAATTTTATGAGCATTAGTGTTGATTTGAATTAAAACATATAATAGTACAATTGATAAAATATAATATATTATATTATTATAAATACTTATCAAAGGCGATTAGACAAAAAAAGAAAAAAAGAGCCTGATAGTATAAAATAGCTTTACGTGTTTTTGAAACATTGCTATTTTATAATTAAAAGTAATATGAATTATGTCCATTATAGTATAATTGTGCAATACATATGCATCTTATATATTTTATTCTATTTTTGCATATTTTAATATATAGTTCACTCCAAGAAATGTAATTTTTCATTTCCTGGGTTAGGTAATAAGGCAAAGCGCGGCGTTGAGTTCCGCCACTCAGCACGCAATGCCTCAATTCGGCGGAAAGTATGGAACGGAGTGTCTTAACACTAGGTTCCCTCTGCCTACCCTGCTATATACGGGATACAGCGTGAAGCTATGTATGTATGTTAATAATATATAGTCTAAACACTCAAACTTCATACAAATTTTAACTCATAAAGTTCATTCGTATAAGGTTCATTTCAATTATACTCGTATAGTCACGATTGATAAAACGAATTCGAAGTCAATTGAAATTGCATTTGTAATAAAAATCTAATAAATTATGCAGACTTGGTTTTCGCTGTCCAATCAAATTATTTGTAATTTTAACAAGTAACAAGTACCAGAAAGAATCAGACGTTTTGAAATATCCAATGAGTACTGATTGAAAAACGTGAGTCAAGGAAATGTTGCAGATAATGAAGTTTTTGTGCAGCGAGAATCAAAAGCAATACGTTTCTAGGGCAACTGCAAACTTTAATTTAGTTTCAGGATCTTATAAAAAAAATATTAAGTAAATATTTAATAAAAAAAAACACTATAATAATGTAATTTTGTGTCCCCTTTAACGCGTTAACAACGCGTTGCCTAGTATACGTATATGACTAGTATACGTATATGTCGCTTTATATAAACATGGATGTCAAATCATGGTAGTGTGTGTAACATTTATTTTATTAACTTAATATTTTTGTATGCATTATTTTAAAAAGATATTATCATTCTGCACTCCTTTGTGCTACATAAACTATAAGTGTACCAAGTTGATGCTCCTCAGTCAAATAACTTCACGCTGTATTTCGCATATAGCAGGGTAGGCAGAGGGAACCTGGGAACCTATTATTAAAACGATCCGTTACCCACTTTCCGCCGAACTGCATAGCATGCTGAGTGGCGGAATTTGACGCCGCGCTTTGCCTTATTACCAAACCCAGGTAATGAAAATACTAAACCTTTACATTTACTAAGGTGGGAATCGAACCCACAACCTGTCAAGTTTACGCTTGTGCCTCCTTGCGCCACGACAGACGTATAATGTTTCTATATAAGTTATAATATAAAGGAAAAGTGGGGAACGCAGTGTCTTAACACTAGGTTCCCTTTACCTACCGTGCTATATGCGGGATACAGCGTGAAGCTATGTATGTATGTATGTATACATTATATTCTTAGCATCAATCGTGATAATAATAATCAGTATATTAATTTTAAATAAGTTAATAGCTTATTTTAACGCCATTTGAAAAATGAAATGAAATAATAATTATTCAAAATCTTATAAAACGTGAGCGTCACTGATTCACGTAAATATTACTACATCATAACAATAGTAATTTTATATTAAAGTACAAATAATTTGTAATTCTCGTAATAAAATATTTGTTAATATTATTGAACATTTTATTCTCTATCATAATTAAAAATGAATTTTCAAATAGATAAATTTATTAGAAATTATTATATTATTTTATAAGCGTTGAGTTTCATTCAATATCTTGAATTCTGGCGAAATGAAAAGAATTGACTTGTGGAATGTCTTTTCTTTGAATATATTTGTCATAAAAGTTATTCAGGCCGATGTATATAGTAATAGAATATTATTAAATGAACAAACCTTAGTAACTGCTTATTTTAACCGACTTCAAAAAAATTAAGAACTTCTGAAATCGACTGTATTTTTTTATGTGTTCTACTGCATTACTTATTACTGGTTGATCCCTTTTTCATGATCCTTTTTTCATATGATAGTTAGTGCTTCTGAAGTGGTCCTATTGAAATCAATTAAAATATTAAGATATGACAAGTACTCATTATAAACCTACCTTAGTGCATTTTAAATGTATTCAGTTTAGTTTTAATCTTAATTATTTTTCTTTTCAGGTTTACGCATATTCCCGCGAATTGAATGTCTTACCATCGGGAATTTAATGTCAAAATACTTTCATTCTCCACTTTCACCAGAATTGGAGATATTGGGAGTTAAGTAGCGGAATTGATCGCCGCTCTTTGACTTACCAGCGCGGTAAAAAAAATGATTTAAATATAATTCCCTCTACTGAGAATCGAACCCAAAGCTACCCTACTGCACCACGATGACCATGGATTAAATAAAATTGCCAGTTACATTAAATATATTATAGTTATTATATATTCGGTAATCAAAGTTAATTTGAAACCTAATTTGAGCGAAACGATCGGATATAAGAAAGTTATAATAAATTTTGCAAGACTTGTTTTGTATTTGCAAGTATTTAAGTACGATAATATAAATCGTTTGTAAAGAGTTCCAATAAAATGTATTAATTATCTCATTATTGAAGCCAGTCCTGGGGACAGAGACCCAGACGTACGACTGTAAAGCCGACAGGTTGTGGGTTCGATTCTCACTCCAGAAAATGGAAATATTAAATACTTATAATAATAAATATTCAAGAAGAAGGACGAAGATTCCCTACTGATCTTTGAGCGTAAAATAATAAGGAAAATCTTCGGCCCCATCTGTGAGGATGGTTCATGGCGGATACGAAATAACCATGAACTTTACGACCTGTACAAGGACCCTAACATCATACAAGTCATCAAAATCAGTAGACTGTCCTGGTTTGGTCACATACATCGTATGGATAACAACAGGGTCCCTAAACGTCTGCTTGAGTCAAACCCAGATGGTAAACGCAGGGTTGGATGACCTAAGCTTAGATGGCTTGATGGAGTAACCAAAGACCTCAAGACTTTAGGCTTCAAAAACTGGAAGAGAGCGGCCTTGAATAGAGAGGAATGGAATAAAGCGCTGAAGGAGGCTAGGGCACTGATGATGATGATGAATAATAAATATTCAATATTTTCATTTCCTCGCTTTGGTAGCAAGACAAAACGCGGTGTCGAGTTCTGCCACTCAGCACGCAATGCCTCAATTCGATGGAACGTGGGGGCCGGAAATCTTAACACTAGGTTCTCAGGCTTCCTCTACCTACCTATGTGCAGCGTGAATTTTTAAAAAATGTTTTAATATGCCTAAATTATTTTATGAGGCCATACATATTAATAAAAAGAGAAAACAGGCTTGCTTAAAGTAATTAAGAATAACTTAAAAATCACTCGTCAGATCTTAACAACAGAAGCATTAGCTATCATATAAAAAAAAGAGTCATCAAAATTGATTCAGCAAGTATAAACTTATGCGGTAACACATATAAAAATATAATCTAATTGAGAAGTTCTTTCTCTTGAAGTCGGTTAAACTTTATTATTTTATTAATAAATGCATATACATTAGTAACAGAAAAAAAGTATAAATAGGTACAGAAAAAGTGAATAAAAGATATGGATCATACGCATGCAGAATAATACGTAGTTTTTTTTTTTTTTTTATGGATAAAGGATGGCAAACGAGCAGAAGGACCACCTGATGGTAAGTGGTTACCTTCGCCCATGAACATCTACAACACCAGAGATGTTATATGCGTTGCCAACCTAGAGGATACAGATGGAAGGGGAGGACAATGTAGTAGTCCGCTATCGGAACCACCACATTTTGGGGAAAGGATAGGTGGGAGAGGGGAAAACCTGGCTTACATGCCATCGAACCGGAACACATCATAAGATATTTGGCGGTTCGTCTTTGACATGATAGTGGTCGCGAGCCAGACGGAGGACAAACCTCCTACCACCAAACAAAAAATGAAAAGTATAATGTTAAAAGTATAATGATTACTAATAACTCAAAAACTAACTATTAGATATTGACTAAAGCCTTAAACTAAATTATATATTAGTTATTATTAATATATCCACTCAACCATATGTTATTCTAGTAGAAGATTAACATACAAGGTCCTATTGTAAAGAATAATATAGTACTTCGAACAATAGTTTCATACGACCTCTCTTGTGAGGAAAATTGAACTAGTTTAAAGTATATATATGTATGTATGTAATATACTCGTATATACATTTGTAAGGTTAGTTTTTTTGTTTATAATATTATTGCCAATTGTTTGAAAGGTCGTCGTGGCGTAGTGACAGAGTCTGACTGTAAACACGATTGTTTTTGGGTTCGATTCCCATTTAAAATTTATATTGAATTTTATTTATTTATTTTTATCTTCACGCTGTATCCCGCATATAGCGGGGTAGGCAGAGGGTACCTGAGGACCTAGTGTTAAGACACTCCGTTCTCTTACAACAATTCCGTTGCCCACTTTCCGCCGAAATGGAACTCAACGCCACCCTTTGCCTTGTTACCAAACCTAGCAAATGAAAAAAATCATTTCCTGGAGTGGTTTCAACATATAACTATTTCTATTACAGCTTACATACTTCATCTCGTAATGGTAGTCATGGAAATCTTAGAGTCAAGACACTCTGTTTTAAATTTTTGGCCCAATATTATTTTAACAGAGAAAATCTGTTTATACGCCTGTCGTGGCGTAGAGGCACAAGCGTGGTACTGTAAAAGCGACAGGTTGTGATTCGATTCATACTCCAGGAAATGGAATTTTTCATTTTCTGGGTTTGGTAAAAAGGAAAAAGCGCGGCATTGAGTTCCGCCACTCAGCACGCAATGCCTCGATTCGATGGAAAGTGGGGAACGGTGTATCTTAATACTTTCCCTCTGCCTACCCTGCTATATGCGGGATACAGCGTGAAGCTATGTGTGTATGTAAGTCTGTTTATAACCTACTTTAAAAACGGAGGACATTATCAATTCGACTGTATTTTCTTTGCGTCTCTTTACTGGATGGACCAATATCGATGATTCTTTTTTATATGAAAGCAAGTACTTCTAATGTGACAAATAACAAAATCTGACAAATAGTTTTTGAGTTATTCGTAATAATTGTACTTTTTGTGAATTTTCTTTTACGTCAGTTTTCTTTTTTGTTACAAGCTTAATTATTATAAAAAAAGGGAAAATAAAACAGTGTTTGTCATTTACATGATCTCAAATATATTTAAACATGTAACATCATATGCACGTAATGAATACATCTCTAATTCATATCATTTACAATCGATATTAAAGTCAAGGCAGTGTAACCTAGAATCGTCTTAGTCCTTCAAATGTTTATTACGTTCACTTTACATGATAAATCTTTTAATATTTTAAGATTTTCACGACTCTTTTTAGGTTCGCGCTGTGTTCCGAACATAGCAGTGAAGGCAGAGGGAACCTGATAACCTAGTCCATAGCGTCGTAGCCAGAGATAACCTAGTGTTAAGACATACTTTCACTTTCTGTCTGGATTTAAAAAAAAAAAGAGATAACCTAGTGTTAAGACATACTTTCACTTTCTGTCTGGATTTAGGGGTGACTGGCGGTACCTAACACCATGGTATATCTTAGTAGTGAGATTCAACCCCAAAGTCACTCGTGGTTACTATCCGAGGCTGTCCCACTGCGCCACGATTACTTATTATTGTTTCTCTGGTTAAAAGTAATATATGAATGTAAATATCGTTGAAATAGGCCGTGGCACAGAAGAGAGATCGTGGCGCAGAGCCACAAGCGTGCGACTGTAAACGCGACAGGTTGTGGATTAAGTTTCCACTCCAGGAAATGAAATTATTATATAATATTTAGTATTGTCATTTCTTCGCTTTGGTAACAAGGCAAAGCGCGGCGTCAAATTTCGCCACTCAACTCACAAAGCCTCAATTCTTCGAAAAGTGGGGAACGGAAATGTTAAAAGAGAACGGAGTGTTTTAACACTAGGTTCGCAGGTTCCCTCTGCCTACCCTGCTATATGCGGGATACAGCGTGAACCTAAAATAAATCTACATACTATCTATATACTATGTACATTTACTCATTTTGAACCCGTGGCCTAGATCTAAAGGATATCCATTACACGATCTCAAATATGTCCTTACGGTGTAGCCATTATATTGACAATGAACTGAATATATTATTTTTTGTTAGTTATTTATCGTATAGCAAGGTAATCAGAGAGAATAAAGTCAAGACTCTATGTTGTCCACATTTCACCTGAATCTGAGATAATGCGGAAACTCAACACCGCGTTTTATCTTACCAGGGTGTAAAAAAAAATTATAATAATTTCCCGACTGGGAATCGAACCCACAACCACGTTCCACTTAACGCTGCCCCATTGTACCAAAATAACTAGTATAATAAACTAGACCTTTAAATTAAATCAGGAAGTTAAAGTTCGCCCAAGAACAAGGTGAATATATAACCTTAAAATATATGCAAATAGTATATAACAAAATTCGATATGTCTTTTCTGTTTGTCGTCTAAAATTTATATAGTACTAGATATTTTTAGCTTTACTCTTTTTCCTTCACAGTAGGGCAGGCAGAGAGAGCGTAGTGTCTAGACACTACGCTTTTTACTTTCCATCTCTTCTTTCCATGTCGTCATCTATATATAAATACGTAAAGGAAAAACTTTGGATCCATTTTTATGAAAATTACGCGAACGGAGGAGCATGAAGTGTTCGGTGTAGAGTTATTACTCAAACCAAAATATTTCAAACTTGGTTGGATTGTGAAGAATGGAGTGTCTTAACACTATGTCCTCTCTATGTGCATGGCTGGATAGACTTTAAGTGGTAAATTCTTGTATATTTAATTATAAGTCAACCTAATTCCTGTAAAACAATAAGTCAATATATTCCCTGTAAAAATTATCTGATACCACATCTGGAACAATGTCTAAATGTAAATACGAATGGTTATGAGTTTGATTCCCACTCGAAGTACATGCGGGACTTTTTTTTTCATTCATCAATGCTTTACAGATATTTATTAGTGATAATGGTACCTTTGAAATAGACTGGAGCGAGTATTTCATTCCCAAGGCGGGTGGGTTATCATTTATAAAATCACTCATTAGGTAATAACCTTTAACACACAAACGTCTTTTTACAATTTTTTAAACTGTGAAATGGAAAATTCTCGGACGTTTTCTGGGATTCTATTGTAAAAGCATACACAGTGTCCCATATAAGAATCTAACATTTGAGCATAAGAGACAAAATCAAAACAAGTCGAGGGTATGATTTTCAATATAAATAGAGTGCGAACGTCGCGCGCGCTATAGTTTCTACTACGCCCGTGACCGTCATGTCTGTGTTTAAAAAGGTTAGTAATTATTGTATTTTATACTCGAAATATATAAAGTGGGGAACGAAAAGAACGGAGTGTCTTAACACTACGTTCTCTGGTTCTCTTTTCCTACCCTGCTATGTACAGTGTGTATTTATATGTATATTAATTTTTAGTACATACATACATAGTTTCACGCTGTATCCCGCATATAGCAGGGTAGGCAAAAGGAATCTAGTGTTAAGACACTGCGTTCGCCACTTTCCGCAGAATTGAGGCACTGCGTGCTGAGTGGCGGAACTCAACGCCGCGCTTTGCCTTGTAACAAAATCCAGGAAATGAAAAATCCCATTTCCTGGAGTGGAAATCGAACCCACAGCCTGACGCGTTTACAGTCGCACGCTTGTGCCTCTGCGCCACGAACGACGTTATTAATTAATATTTAGGTTAAATTAATTCTTGCACCTTGCCTAGGGTAGATAGAAAATAGTACGAAAACACTCCGTTCGCTAGTAGAGTAGAAATCGAACCCACAACCCTTACTTTTCCATTCAGTACTTTACGCTATTGAAGCGCAGTGAGACAGTTAAGGTCACTGTACGTGATGGACATAAGTTCGATTCCGACTCGAACAGATTATGATATGAATAACGAAAATTATTTCAAGTTTGTACCTTTTAGTTTATTTTTAAAACTATTTTTATTTCTTTGAGGCCATCTTCATAGTCAACTCGTTCTAGTAAGACAAAACGCGGCGTTGAGTTCCGCCATATACCACGCAATGTCTCGAATTCGAGTGAAAAACAGCGAACAGAGTGTCTTGACACTAGGTTGTCTATGATTACCTTGCTATGTGGGATAAAGCATGAAGCTATATTTTCCTATTAAAGAATAACCTTCACCATATTCAAATGTTTACATTTATATATATTTGGGAAAGCATTCAACCATCCAAATAATTATAATCTATAATGGGCAAGAAATATTTAAATTACTCATCCATATAAGATCACATTTCAACTATGTATGTATATATGGCATTACTTTATATGTTTAATGTAAGATATTTTAAAAATCAAGCGTGAGAAGTTATTATTTAGAGAGGGTTCTGTATTATTTTATTTTTGCTAGTGATCCCGCTGACGGGTAAAATACAAGTTGTCTTAGCAACGCGTCAACATGTCACTTTATACAAAAATGTAAACATATGTAAGTGTGAGTAATATATATTCGATTAATTTAATATATTTCTGTATTTCTTCTTTATGTAAACTATATTTGAGCCAATTTTATTCCTCCTCATACATACATAGCTTCACGCTGTATACCGCATATAGCAGGGTAGGCAGAGGGAACCTAGTCTTAAGACAATCCGTTCTCCACTTTCCGCCGAATTGAGGCATTGCGAGCTGAGTGGCGGAACTCAACGCAAACTACAAGGCAAAGATATATTGATTCCTATAAATATCTAGTATTATATCTTTTTATATGGAGAACATTCAAATGACTTTGATATAGAAAAGGAATTAATATTGGTATTATGGAGCTTCGTTGTAACACTGGAATGTTGAAACATATGACAACATATGTATTTAAATAAAATTACATGATAATACATTGTTATATTAATACGTGAAGGAAAAACTTTGGATATCTTTTTAGGAAAGTAAAAAGTCTCTTATCTTTTATTTGGGGAACGGAGTGTCTTAACACTAGGTTCCCTCTGCCTGGCCTGCTATATGCGGGATACAGCGTGAAGCTTTATATACATGTATGTATCTCTAATTTACATTTCCTGCTTCTGGTAACAAGGCAAAGCGCGGCGTTGAGTTCCGACACCCAGCATGCAATATCTTAATTTGGCGGAAACTGGGGAACGTACATGTGCGAGGTATACAGCGTGAAGCTAAAAACAAAGTGTATGAATAACAAGAAGTCGAGGAAAATCTTGTTACATTGTTTTCGATCTCGCTCGCATTCCGCTCAACTTCGTTAAATAAAACCTAGCGTCCCCGTTGACGCGTTAACAACGCGTTACCTAGTAACGTATACGTACACTTTATATAGAAAAGGATATAAAAAAATGTGTAATATTTATTTTATTAATTTAAATATATATTTGTGCATTATTTTTAAAAAATATCATCATTTTGCCCTCCTTCGATACATAAACTATAATTGTGCCAAGTTTCATGCTCCTCCGTCCGCGTAATTTTTGTAAAAAGGGGTACAAAGTTTTTGCTTCACGTATTAATATTTAGATAATACAGGAAGCAAATATATGTAAGATATATATTACGTTATACATTCGCAAAGTAGTTGACATTGTATCAACTTAACCTTGCTTTGAATTTTAAGTTCAAGGTTCGATTCTCGGCTAAAATATTTCATGTTGAAAACATAACATAGTGTTATGTTTCTTATGAATTATTTATATCTTTCTATGACATAAAACGAGACCATCAGGCGCAGTGGTAGTGTCTGTAAGCGCGATGATTGCGGCTTCAATATTCAATTGGTGGCATGATTAGAACTAATGTAAAGCGTGCGACTGTAAACGCGACAGGTTGTGGGTTCGATTCCCACACCAGGAAATGTAAAGGTTTAGTATTTTCATTACCTGGGCTTAGTAACAAGGTTTGCCTTGTGTGCGCGGCGTTGAGTTTCGCCACTTAGCACGCAATACCTCAATTAGGCGGAAAGTGGGGAACGGAGTGTCTTAACACTAGGTTCTCAGGTTCTCTCTGCCTACACAGTTATGTGCGGGATAAAGCGTGAAGCTAAGAAGACAGCGTGAAGAAAAAAAGTATTTAAATGACTAAATGTAATTTTAGATTTTTTTTATATATATTTAAAAAAAGACATTTTTTTGATAAAATCAAAGTTAACTCATAAGTTATACCTAAGGCTCTATGCATTATACCAGTATCACGATTTTTAGATGAAGGTTAAAGATATAAGTTACTTAATTGTATCAGTTTCACTATTAATATAATGACTCATAGCTAATTGTGCTTTGCAATATAAGCCTCTATGATAACTTTACCTGGATTTCTGCCTAGATCGAAAACATATTTGCCTGTAAATGGAGAAAATAAGTCAGAATATGTATGAAATATAATAAGCAAATTAACAGCATCTGACTGTTTACACGATTGGTTGTAGATTCGATTCCCACTTGGGGTTATGATTGTTATAAGTTAATCAAAAGTTCAGTGTGATCTCACCAACTTTTTAATAAAATTCTTGTTATTATTTAATTTTCATATCTAGAAACTTTGCAATGTTGTTCTATGTTTAACAGTTGCAAGTTCGATTCCCATTCCAGGAAATGTTTAAGTAATATATTGTAACAAGCCATAATCTATAGCGAGGGTATATTATGATGATGAAATTACCCTCGTCCCTTTTTGCCGTCGACTATCAACTAGGAAACATTGCTAACGTTACTCTCACCGATTTTCAGTTTTAATTTTTAATAAAATATAT
>JAKGSA010000259.1:89043-168358 GCA_033558755.1 Philaethria dido
TTTCCAGGGTTTGGTAACAAGGTAAAACGCGGCGTTGTGTTCCGCCAGTCAGCACGCAATGCCTCAATTCGGCGAAAATTGAGGAATCTCTAATAAGCAATCGACGAAAATAATAATAAAGTGCATTTCGAAGTGACTTCTAATATTCAGTAAATTCATTTTACTTTACAAGTTCTAAGAAAAATTATATAACGAAACAAAGCTAACAATTCCTAGTTTATGTATGTATAATTTTATCCAAAAAAAAACTGCTATTAATACTTCAATAGTACAAACGTTTAAACAATCGACAAAAGAATCAATGACAAACGTAATGAGTAAAGGGAAGGACGGATGGAGGTACTTACTGATTTAAACATGTTCATATACTGTCAAGAGAAGTGGAAGCGTTTTGCTTGGACTGTAAAACGAAAAATCTCTTTTTGTCTGTTTTCAAAGCAATTTGAAAAAATCCTCTCTTAGTGCTCCCCTACACTCCCCAAGGAGCCTACATGCCTAATTTCATCATTCTGTGGCCAGTGATTTCGCCTGTACTTTGTTTGTCAGCAACTCAGTAACGTTAAGCGTTTATACGGCTTAAAACCCGAAAACCAATATATTTAGCAGGGTAGGCAGAGAGAACCTAGTGTTAAGACACTCCATTCCCCATTTTCCGCCGAATTGAGGCATTGCGTGCTGAGTGGCGGAACTCAACGCCGCGCATTGCCTTGTCACCAAACATAGGAAATGAAAAATTCCAATTCCTGGAGTGGGAACCCACAACCTGTCGCGTTTACAACTGCACGCTTATTCTTATGCCTCTGCGCCACGACAGGCGTTAATGGTAAATTTAAAAATAAATTTATTTTCTGTATATTTTTTGTTATTATATTTCCAATCTAGTTCATTGACGGCTTTTGGTTCAAACCAACTAGTAATTTTTTATTTAGCTAAAATTAAAGAAAAATTCTAAGTTAGGTTAGCTACAGTATTTTCTGCCTGTCAACATAATGTGAGGATGTCATATAGTTAAAGTGCCATATTACTTCGTGCTCCGTAAACATATCTTTTAATTCTTCAATAATAACGTTTTTAAATCCTTTACGTTCCTTAGAAGGGTTGTCTTAACAAAGCGCGTCGTTAAGTTCCGCCAAAAACATATTAAAAGTCAAAACCGTACGCAAAGTGGAACACGGAGTGTCTTAACACTAGATTTTTTTTACCCACACATATTTATATAGGAAGAAACGCTAAGTCAAATTATAAATCGCTATCTAGCTCACTATAACAACAATACTACATATCTACGCGTCGTGGAAACCTCGCCCATTGTATACAGAGCCTACTTACGCTAATTACAGTCCTTCCTCTCCCTCATTAAAGTTAGAAACACTAACTTATTACCATTTTATAAACATTTTGATGATTCATGTATTGAAATTGAAATACATGCAATTTTTACATGTTACATTACGTGAAGAAAAATTTAAGGGATACTTTGAATCCTTTTTTATGAAAACTTTGCGGACAGAGGACTATGAAAACAGGCATTAATATAGTGTACAGGGAGAAGAAGTGCAGAAAACGTAATTTAAACATAAATAAAGTGGGGAACGGATTTGTTCTCAGGTTCCCTCTGGCTACCCTGCTATATGCGGGATATAGCGTGAAGTTAAGAAAAATAAATAAATAGCTTTACACTGTACTCGTATAGCAGGGTAAGCAAAGGGAGCCTAGTGTCATGACACTTCGTTTCCCACTTTCCGCCGAATTGAGATATTGGGTGTTGAGTGGCGGAACTCAATGCCGCGCATTGCCTTAATACCAAAGCCAGGAAATTAAAAATTCGCTTTCCTGGAGTGGAATCGAACCGACATCCTGTCGCGTTTACTGTCACACGCTTGTGCCTCTGCGCCACGACAGGCGTTATTTTAAAGTATAATAGAAGTTTAGAAATGAATATAATTAATCTCATAGGCATGTGTAAAATCTTTAATATTAATTGCTTCGTAGACAACTGAAACTTTTGTATAATTGGAATACTTCTGACTTCTGGGAACGTATTTGTTGTAAGAGAATGGAGTGTCTTAACCCTAGGTTCTCAGGTTCTCTCTGCCTACCCTGCTATATGCGGAATACAGCTTGAAGTTAAGAAAAAAAAAAAAAAAAGAAAAAAAAACTTCTGCCTAAAATAATTTTGTTCGAAAAAATATTATTAAAATTATATTTGTAATTCACCGTTCCGATAAGACTTAACGTGGCGTTAAATATCGCATCTCTTAACACAATGTATCGATTTTGAGTGAAAAGTGGAGAACGGAGTACCTTGACACTTTTAATTAATCGATTTTTTGTTATAACATTAATGCATGTAATTTTAATATATATAAAAGGACTATGTAATATTATATGAGTTTGTGGTTAGCTGTGACTGTTAAGGGTACAAGGCCATCGTGGCCCAGTGGGAAAGCGTCTGTCTGTAAACACGATGATTGTGGATTTAAATCGGTGTAGTAGTTATATTTAGGCAAAGCGCGGCGTTGAGTTCCGCCACTCAGCACTCAATGCCTCAATTCGCCGGAAAGAGGGGAACGGAGTGTCATAACCATAGGTTCCCTCTGCCTACCCTGGTATATGCGGGATACAGCGTGAAGCTATGAAAGAAAAAAATAGTTATATTTTAATTACTTTCATTTCCTTGTCTGAAAATTAGGCGGAAAAAGAATAATTGAGTTTGTTAAATTTAGGTTCTCTCTACCTACAAACTGCAAAGGGAAAAGAGTGAATCCATTTTTTATAAAAAGCAATTTACACACAGAAGATGAGTAACTTCAGAAAAGTAATCTATGAGAGAATGATATGCATATAGAGTATCAAGAGTATTAGGATAATTGTAAAGTTTTTTTTTTAACTTCACGATGTATCCTGCATATAGCGGGGTAGGCAAAGGGAACCTGAGAACCTAGTGTTAAGACACTCCGTTTTCTTTCAACAAATCCGTTCCTCACTTTCCTCACAGTTAATTTATTTAATAATATTACATACATACATAGCTTCACGCTGTATCCCGCATATAACAGGGTAGGCAGAGGGAACGCCTAGTGTTAAGACACACCGTTCCCCACTTTTCGCCAGATTGAGGCATTGCATGTTGAGTGGCGGAACTCAACGCCGCGCCTTGCCTTGTTACCAAACCTAAGAAATGAAAATACTAAATTTTACATTTCCTAGAGTGGGAATCGAACCCACAACCTGTCGCGTTTACAGTCGCACGCTTGTGCCTCTGCGCCACGACAGGCGTTTATTGTAAAGTTTATTTCTATATATATAATATTTTTACCAAACTTAAAAATATTTAACCTTAATGTGATACATACTACATAAATATATTACATTAGTACTCATTACCCAGTATCCATGTTTTCCTTGTAAACGAATATAATATAATAGATTTTTATCTCACTCTATCTCACACTTAATCCATACATTGCTTGTATCTTTATCGTGACGTATTTTCGTTACATCGAGTTTCAAATCAAGGATTCTTATAAAAATCCTTTCTAAAAATAACAAATAATCAACTAACAATATTTTTAATTCTACTTCAAAGAATCTAAGAACAAAATTTCGCTTACCAATATTTTCTCAGAACAATTTAACGCGTAAAGTTTTAATTCGTGATAAGATTACAAAGTTATAGTAATTAGAGTATTATACAGGTAATATATCGACCGTTCAGTACGGTACGGACCACGTGCCTTGAATATCTAAAGTTAGCAAGTAATTAAAAAAGTCAAATTTGTACTTTTTTAGAGCTCTATGATACTTTATCTCGCAAATCAAGGTAGTCAGAGAGAATCTAGTGTCAAGATACTCCTTTTTTCACTTCTTCTTTTTTTCTTAATGGATAACAGATGGCAAACGCGCAGAAGGACCGCCTGATGGTAAGTATTCTTCGCCCATGAACATCTACAACACCAAAGATGTTGTGGATGCGTTGCCAACCTAGAGAACACAGATGGAAGGGGAGGGCTATGTAGTAGTCCGTTATCGGAACCACCACATTTCGGGGAAAGGATGGGTGGAAAAGGGGAAAACCTGGCTTAAATGCCATCGAACCGGAACACATCATAAGGTATTTGGCGGTTCGTCTTTGACATGATAGTGGTCGCTAGCCAGACGGTGGACGAACCACCTACCACTTACCTACTGGGATAACCGCCTCTTCCGGGACGCTACCCAGCGGTGGAATGGAATTGTATTCTAATCGCGTCCCCTCACAGGGAATATTTTTTAATTTGTATCCGAATTCTTCACATTGGTCATTAAGTGGCGGAGCTCAATGCTTAATCGCAGAAGAGCATGAAAATAGAAAAATGAAATATAATTATTCCCCCCTACCTAATAGAAATTGAATCCACCATCAACAGTGTTTACAGTCAGATGCTGTCCTAGTACGACGCTTAGGCCTTAACAAAATTTAAAAATAATACAATATGCGGCGGAAAGTGGGATACGGAGAGTCTTAACGCTAGGTTCCCTCTGCCTACCCTGCTATATGCGGGATACAACGTGAAGCTAACAAAAAAAACCAAGCCATAACAAAATTCACCATAACGTCTAATCCCAAAGCATGGAGGTCAATAACATAGTAGGAAGCACACTCAACCGTGCTACGATGCGACTATCATATAAAACGCAAGTCTCCCGTCTTTGTGGACAGTGTCACACGAGTTAACGCTAAACGAAGGAGTGGACATGGCTTGTAAAACAGTAAGTAAACTTTTCTTTTTTTTTTCAACTTCACGCTGTATCCCGCATATAGCAGGGTAGGCAGAGGGAACCTGAGAACCTAGTGTTAAGGCACTCCGTTTTCTTACAACACTTTCGTTCCCCATTTTCCGCCAAATTGAGGCATTGCGTGTTGAGTGGTAGAACTCAACGCCGCGCTTTGCCTTGTTACCAAACCCAGGAAATGAAAATACTAACACTTCCTGGAGTGGGAATCGAACTCACAACCTGTCGTGTTTACAGTCGCACGCTTGTGCCGCTGCGCCACGACAGGCGCCGATCAACCGATTTTTAAAAAAAGGAGTAATGTATTTTTGATGTGTTACCGCGTATCCTTTTACTGGATGTACCATTTTTGATGATTCTATTTTTTATATAATAGCTATTGATTATGTCCCATTTAAAATTATAATACTAGCTTTTACCAGTCACTTTACTCGCGTGGTCAATGTCAGTCCATATTACATACTGTAATGTATAAGTACGTATATAAGTTAAGTTGAAGGTTTTGAAGTAGCTAGATTTTCACAATTTTTAACAAACCATTGAAATGTATACCACAATTTTTTTTAAATATTTTTTTTTTATTAAAAAGTATCCTATTCTCTTTTTAACACCTCTAAGAATATGTGTACAAAGTTTCATGATAATCGGTTGAGTAGTTTTGGCGTGAAAGCGTAACAAACAAACTTACATTCACACTTATAATATTAGAAATGATTAGGGATTAGGGATATTTAATGTAGAAATTTAAAATAATTTTAAAAATGATGTAAGCCAAAGCTTATTACTCTATCAAAGGACATATTTTAAAAAAAATAATAAGATATGGAAGTAAGATATATAATTTCTATGTTTTTTAACCGACTTAAAAAAAGGAGGAGGTTCTCAATTAGATTGCTTTTTTATGTATGTTACCGCATAACTTTTTAGAATCAATTTTGATGATGAACGCCTGTCGTGACGCAGAGGTGCGATTGTAAAGCGACAGGTTGTGGGTTCGATTCCAACTCCAGGAAATGAAGTATTTTCATTTTCTGGATTTGGTAACAAGGCAAAGTGCGACGTTGAGTACCGCCACTCAGCACGTAATGCCTCAATTCGGCGGAAAGTGGGGACGGATTTGTTGAAAGAGAACGGAGTGTCTTAACACTAGGTTCTCAGATTCCCTCTGCCTAGGGTAGGCATATGCGGGATACAGCGTGAAGTTAAAAATATAAATTAAAAAAAAAATAATTTTGATAATTCTTTATTTATTTAGAAGGAGCTTCTAATGTGGTCCCTTCAAATTTAGTTACGATCTGACGATTAGTTTCTGAGTTATTCGTAATAATGTTACTTTTTTGTGCATTTTATTTATAATCATTATTTAAAATATGTTTTGTCAAAATTTTATCTATATGGCAAAATTACAGATTATTTATAAACTCAATGTTATTATAATATTATGATTTCTTTATTTTTCACACCCTATCCGATTTTAATTTGCGTTTCCTTATGCCTTAAGGTTGCCTGGAAGAGATTGCTATTTCAGCGACAAGGTCGCCTATTATATATATAATCCTTGTGTGTATTTTCTATTTTATGTGTGTACAATAAAGAGATATTATTATTATTATTAATTTTAATAGAAACTATCACTCTATCCAAGAATATTTAAGAGATAAAGATGTGTGTATGTGCTTGCTGAGTAGCGAGACATAACGCAGCTTTGCCTTGATACCAGAGCAAGAAATATGAAAAAACCCATTTATTATTTAAGATTTTCATTACCCGACGTGGGAATCGAACGGCCTATCGTCGCGCAGAGGCACAAGCGTGTTGAAAAATTTCTAATCATATATTTACATTTTAGGTCATTATCTTCACAAGCTATTTACTAGCAGTAGCACTATGTGCGCCTGCGCAGGACCAAAAAGTTGACAATGCTAAAGAAGACCTCCAAACCGCTGCATCTCACTGGGGAGGGTTTGGTCACTACGGAGGCTATGGACACTATGGTCACTACTATCCTTACTATGGGTACGGATACGGATACGGATTTGGTTATCCGGGTTACGGATATTACGGCTACGGCTACCCCTATGGGTACTACGGGCATGGGTATTTTTGGTAATCACTATATTACTTAAGTAATAATTATATTACTTAAGTAATAATTATATTAAATAAAAATATTACTTAAGTAATAATTATATTACTTAAGTAATAATTATATTACTTAGGTAATCATTATATTACAAAGGTAATCATTATATTACTTAGGTAATCATTACATTACTTAGGTAATCACTGTATTACTTAGTAAGACTACCCAAAGATAACTAAATGATTATTATTTATGAATTCAACTTAATATGTGATACGTGTTAGATTTATAAGATTTATCATTTGTACAATATGCTGGAGGCTTTGTAAGTTTATAATTAAAAAAAATAATAAGACATTATAATACATTAAAAGTACTTAGAATAAATAGTAACACCAACGTGGCACAGTTGGGATATCTTTAAGTGAACGGCAGTTACAGGTTCATATTTCATTAGTTGAAATATTTATAAAGCGATATTGGATTATGCCACAGTAAGCTATATCAATATAGAGACTCTCTCTCTCTCTCTACATATACTAGATTCTTCTTACTCTATAAAATGTTATATTGTTAAAAAGCTATGAATATATAATTGGTATTTCCGGTTTCATCAAAATATATTTGAGTGTCTTAACCCACCATTCAACTTTATTACTCCTTATAAATTATATTTATTGAATTATGTATATATTAAATAAAGATAATAATATAAGTGTAATTTAAGTTAGTAGGTAATAAAGAGTTTTGTTCTAAGCTAATAAATGTCTTTTTTTTCATTTTACAACTTTAAATTATACTTCAATTTACTTGTTTAATATTTTTTTTTATTTTTAACTTAAGTAGCTTTGCGCGGCGTTGAGATCCGCCACTTAATCCGTCTCGAATTCGAGTGAAAAGCATCAAACATATAAATCTTAACACCAAGTTACCTCTGATTACCCTTTTTGAGGAATAAAGCGTGAAGTTTTTTTTTAAATTATGTACCTTTTAA
Source organism: Philaethria dido (assembly GCA_033558755.1). Classification (NCBI taxonomy): domain Eukaryota; kingdom Metazoa; phylum Arthropoda; class Insecta; order Lepidoptera; family Nymphalidae; genus Philaethria; species Philaethria dido. Next base: position 96,897 of record JAKGSA010000259.1, read on the forward strand.
ATAACCTGTTTCGATGGCCAAGGGTTATGTCAAAATTTGTTCCTGTAATGATTTTAAAAAAATCTTTACTGAAACTGGCTATTGTCACTATCTCTCCTGAAAGAATTTCGTAAAATTCTTGCTAGTAAATCTACTAAAAGATCTCGGCCTGTCTAGAACCATTATCAGTTCTAGCACGTATTTCGAAGGCGGCATTAGTAGGTTCTTTTCAAATTTGGTTAGGTAGAGAGAGGATTGCGACAGTGGAGGTAAACGTTAATGCGCATTTTAAAGGGGCCCCTTAAACCTACACGTTGGGTGGTAAGTCCCAGGCACTCCCCAAACTCCTCTCTCTGCAACGCGATGGGCACCCGCACGGTGAATCCATGGATTGCTAAGGAGTTAGTAGTCTGTCTCTGGATATATAAAATTATATAATTTCTTCCACTGCATAATTAGCGACTCAGCCCAGTATGCTGAATCCCATCTTAATCAATTAGCCAATTTTCAGCTGCGCCTGTAATAAAACAATTGCAAGGAGCTAACATAAGAAATTATTTTGCAAAATTCTATATTTTTAGTGTTATTTACAAACTTAGGAAAGACTAATATTTAAAGCTTCACGCTTTCCCGCCTGCATAGTGAGAGAGAACCAAGTGTCAAGATACTGCGTTCTCCACTTCTCGCCCGAATTCCATTCCATGTCAAATGATGGAACTCGACGACGCACTTTGTCTTACCAGAGAGGGGATATTAAAATAATTTAAATATAATCATGATCTTGAGTGGAAAACGAACCTACAACCAATAACATTTTCTGTCAAACATTGTCTCACTGCGCCATGATGGCTTCTTAAAGAAATATTTAAAAAAATTAGAGCGCTCTCTTTCCTTTTGGGAACTATCCATTCCAAGAGAAGCGGGTTCGAGTCCGAACGTTAAAATTATTATGTGTTTCCAAATATTCTTTGAAAATGTTACTGTTCTTAGGATAAGATGAAATATTAAGAAACAAAACATTTTGGACCTCAGCCCATATAATAACTTTTTACAAATATATAACAATTTAAACACAACTTGATAAGTACAAGGCAATAAAAAATGCATGATACAAATTTTATTTATGGCTTCAGAGAAATCAAATAACATTTAACTGACATTTAAATGGCAAAAATACATTAGTATTAATTTAATACCATTAAATCCTAATTGGCGTCTATGAGAGCAGTAATTAGTGTAAAAAAATAGATAAATCTATGTATATAAAAGGCCTGTCGTGGCGCAGAGGCACAAGCGTGCGACTGTAAACACGACAAGTTTTGGGTTCGATTCCCACCCCAGGAAATCAAAAATTCTAAATAATAATATAGTATTTGCATTTCCTGGTTTCTTAACACTAGGTTCTCAGGTTCCCTTCGCCTCTGCTACTGAGTGATTGACAGACAACGTACACGCATTACTGCTCCTAGAAGCCTGAAATTTGGCATGTGGGCTCTTTGGGGAATATAGGGAAGCACTTAAAGAGATTTTCTCTAAATTCCTAAGAAAACGGGAAAAACGGGATTTTAAGTCCTATCGTCCATGTTAATGAAGTCGCAGGATACAGCTAGTTTAGTTGTAAATTAGAATAAGGAAGAAGCTTTTTTACTCATCAGATAACATTTATATAGCTCTGGCCTTTATGTTATGTTTGGAATTTAATAGAGATAAATAGAGGTACAAATATCAGTTCTTAGATATCAGTGTGATTTTTTTATAAGATTACTGTAATAATTTATATATACATACATACATAGCTTCCACTGTATCCCGCATATAGCAGAGTAGGCAGAGGGAACCTAGTGTTGAGACACTTCGTTCCCCACTTTTCGCCGAATTGAGGCATTGCGTACTGAGTGGCGGAACTCAACAAAGTATATGAAAAGAAAATTATAGCGCACTGTGAATTCACCATGCAAGTGCCACTCACGTTGTAGAGAGAGAAGTTTGGAGAGTGCCTGCGACTTACGACCCAAGTGTAGATATAAAGGGACTCCTTTATAATATGCATTTATTTTCACTTCCACAGCCCATGCTCCTCTTTCTACTTAACGAAATGGGAAACAATCTTTGGATCGTCCAATTAGGCGCTGATTCTAAAATTGAATAAGGCTTCTTTGTAGATTTTAGACCAAAGCCGGAAAAGCGAAAGAGCAGTAATGGGATCTGCAGGAAAATATAATTATTATTTAACAAGGCAACATAACTGCTATTAAATTTCAACAGGCGCGAGTAGCGAAACATAACGCAGCTTTGCCTTGTTACCAGAGCAAGAAAACGAAAAAACCCAATTATTATTTAAGATTTTCGTTACCTGGCGTGGGAATCGAACGGCCTATCGTCGCGCAGAAGCACAAGCGTGTGTAAAAAATTCTAATCATATATTTACATTTTAGGTCATTATCTTCACAAGCTATTTACTGGCAGTAGCACTATGTGCGCCTGCGCAGGACCAAAAAGTTGATAACGCTAAAGAAGACTCCAAACCGTCTTTGTAGATTTTTGACCAAAGCCGGAAAACACTAAGTGCAGCGATGGGATCCGCAAGAAAATATAATTATTATTTAACAAGGCAGCACAACTGCTATTGTATTTTAACAGGCGCATTATTTATATTTCCTTTAAAAATTTGATTATAAATATATTCCACACATTAGCAAGAGTACTAATATTATAAATATGATTACCTATCAGCCTTTTTCTCTCTTCGCAAAATGCTGGTAGTGTGTTAAAATAATAATCTCGCATTACCAATATCATTATCACAAGCGTGCGACTGTGAACGCGAAAGGTTGTGGGTTCGATTCCCACTCCAGGAAATGTAAAATTTAGCTTAGTTTAAATTTAATTTTATTTAATTCATTTCTTGGGTTTGGTAACAAGGCAAAGCGGGGCGTTGAGTTTCGCCACTCAACACGCAATGTCTCAATTTGGCGGAAAGGAGGACGACGACGACAGGGAACGGAGTGTCTTAACACAAGGTTCCAGAAGGAACCTTGTGTTAAGTAGGCAGAGGCCTACCTTGCTATATGGGGGGTACAGCGCGAAGCTATGTATATATGTATGTAAGGATGTTATAACCTTTTTCAATAATCAAGTAAATATTTTTAACTGAGACTAATTTCTACAAACACATTATTAGAGCACGTAAAGGTCGTACATTTGTGTGGGCGTTAAATTACTGCCGTTTTTGGATATAATTTAGAAATATCGTTATAATAAATTGATTTATATTGTTAAAAGTGATGTCATAGATGTTTTAACATAGTTTAAACCTACGCAAATATTACGAGTAAAATCAGGCGTGAATAGGTTGGCAAATCGACTTGTATGTACATTTTTTTAAATGTAAGGCATTAGTATCTATATATAGATACGTGAAGCAAAAACTTTGTACCCTTACAAAAATTATGCGAACGGAGGAGCATGAAATTTGGTACACTTATAGTTTATATAGCGAAGGAGTGCACAATGATTATATTTTCTAAAAATAATGCATAAAAATTTATTAAATTAATAAAATAAATGTTACACACACTACCATGGATTGACATCCATGTTTATATAAAGTCACGCATACGTCACTTCGCAATGCGTTATTAACTCATTTACGGGGATTACCAATTACCATTGATTACCAATTTTGATATTTGTTTTTTTTATATGATAGTGCTAGTCCTTCTGATGTGTTCTCATTTAAATTTAGTAGAAATTTGACGAGTAATTTATAAGTTATTATTATTTTTTTATGGATATCGGATAGCAAACGAGCAACAGGACCACCTAATGGTAAGAGGTTACCTTCACTCATGGACATCTACAACACCATAGATGTTGTAGATGCGTTGCCAACCTAGAGGATACAGATGGAAGGGGGGGACAATGTAGTAGTCCGCTATCGGAACCACCACATTCTGGGGAAAGGGTGGGTGGTAAAGGTGAAAACCTGGCTTACATGCCATCGAACCGGAACACATCATTAGATATTTTGCGGTTCGTCTTTGATAAGGTAGTGGTAATTTTACGTCATAATAATTTTAATTTTAAAGCATTTTTTGCAGTCGATTTTCTATTCATGTTAAAATGTTAATTATTTACAGGGTATATGATTGAACTAAACATTGAATGCAATGATACTATTTTAGGTGGAAAAGTATTCGGCATTAAGTTACACTACTCCACACGCATACATACATAGCTTCACGGTGTATCCCGCATATAGCAAGGTAGGAAGGAGGGAGGAGGGAACCTAGTGTAAAGACACTCCGTTTCCCACTTTCCGCCGAATTGAGGCAATAGTAGTTTAATTGTCTAAACACTCCATTCACTGCTTTCCGTGCTACAAGTGGGAATAGAAGCCACAACCAAAGTCTAACGATATCACACTGCGATACGATGGTCTCTTTAAAATACCGACACATTATGACTATATCCTGTTAGATATTAAATTGGAATTCATCTTATTGAGTATAATTAAAGATAACGAATCGATTTTCGATATAAGGTAAATCCTATTGTGAAATAATTTATTTATGCTTATAAAAACATCATTTTAAATTGATTTTTAATATTTTTGAGTGTTCTTCATGTATTAATTGTATATCATTTTTGTTTATTACATATTACTATATTATTAGCTATCGTGGCGCAGTAGGACGTCGGACTAAACGCTTCGGTTGTGGGTTCGATCCCGCTCGAGGGAATTATTATACATACACAGCTTCACGCTGTATCCCGCATATAGCAGGGTAGGCAGAGGAAACCTAGTGTTAAGACACTCCGTTCCCCAATTTCCGCCGAATTGACGCATTGCATGCTAAGTGGCGGAACTCAACGCCGCGTTTTGCCTTGTTACCAAACCCAGGAAATGAAAAATTTCATTTGCTGGAATGGGAATCGAACCCACAACCTGTCGCGGTTACAGTCACACGCTTGTGCCTCTGCGCCACGACAGGCGTCATTTGTTACACATTATTAGGTACTATTATATATTATTATTATTGTTCTGCGGTCAAATTTTCATAGGAGTTTTGATGATGAACAATAAGCAGTATCCTATGGATCCAGGTTCATATCTTACTACGGAATTTTTTCAACGGAATTTAATAAATAGTTAGTGTTTTCTAACAGCCTCCGGCCTTGCTTCCGGTGAGGTCGTCAGTGTGACCTCTCTGCGTACTAGTAACAAATTTATTCTCGCGTTGTTTAAATGCTTGTGATCTTAAATATGAAGTGATGACATCTATTCAGATATGCTATTTTGGAAGCGTTCGATATATTTGGTTTTATAATTTTGTAGGCAGTGAATAGGTTTTTTAAATATTAATTTGTGTTAGGATTGCTTTTTTTTCTTTTTTTTCGCTTCACGCTGTATCCCGCATATAGCAGGGCAGAGGGAACCTGAGAACCAAGTGTTAAGACACTTCTTTCCCCACTTTCTGCTGGTTTGAGACATTGTGTACTGAATGGCGGAACTCAACGCCGCGCTTTATCTTGTTACCAGACCCAGGAGAATTAAAATACTAAACTTTTACTTTTATTTCATGGAGTGGGAATCGAACCCACAACCTATCGCGTTTACAGTCGTTTGAGACTCTGCGCTACGACAGGCGTTATTTTATAGGGTTGCTTTTTTTATAGGATGAATAAATGATTAAGTCGAAAAAAAGTAAATTAAATATTTGAAGCTATGGTGGCGCAGTGGTACATCGTCTGAGTTTACGACAATATGTTGTAGGTTCGATTTCTACTAGGGGAATGATCATATTTAAATTATTTTCATGGCTACTCTCTGGTAGAACAAAGCGCGGCATTGAGTGCCGCCACATAGCACACAATGTATCAAATTCGGGCGGATAGCGGCGAACAGTCTTGTCTCTGAAAGAGCCTAGTTCTTTCTGCCTACGCTCACAATAAAGATGCTTGCTCTGAAACGTATATATTTACGATTTACTAACTTATTCACGCTTACTTTGGACTTTCTGTATATATGAATTAAAATAATTATGATTTCCTTATGATTTACATGTGTGAAAATAGTAAATATTTTTTTAGAATTTTACTATAGTTGAGTTTAATGATAAATGAATAATTTAAAACTTATATTCTTTCGACAATTTAAAAGTCGTCAAAATCTATTTGAAACTTGTCAAAATCTATTTGAATAAACAATATTATGAATTAGATTTTTTATAGCATTTTTTTTTTGTAACTTCACGCTGTATCCCGCATATAGCGGGGTAGGCAGAGGGAACCTGAGAATCTAGTATTAAGACACTCCATACTCTTCAATGTTTCCGTTCCCCACTTTCCGACAAATTGAGGCATTGCGTGTTGAGTGGCGGTACTCAACGCCGCGCTTTGCCTTGTTACCAAACCTAAGGAATGAAAATACTAAATTTTACATTTCCTGGAGTGGGAATCGAACCCACAACCTGTCGCATTTTCAGTCGCACGCTTGCGCCTCTGCGCCACTTTTCTTTTATATATTTTTTTTTTCGATGCTCTTATAGCATCGTTAAACATTTTGGATATAAAGCTAAATTCTTTTGGTTTTTTGAATTTAAATTATCTATTATTTATTTATTTCTGTAGTAAATTTGAAATTATCTTATTCAACATTTTATATAAATATTTTAAACATTCAAATTCCTCTAATAGGAATGTTTTAGCTACCAAATAATGATATTATGTGGTAGCCAATTTACTTACAATGTAATAATATGGAATGTGTGATAATAAATATTTTTATAGCTTTTTTTTATTTTTTTTTAATATGATATAATTTGTTGTTTTTTTTTATTTATAGATTCTTTTTTAAAGTCTTGTTTTCTTTTATTGTTTGTTTTGTTAAAGTTTTGTTTTGGTTTTAAATTTCTTTATGTAAAATATATTTTAATTTCTTACTAGTTAGCCTTTAACTGAGACATAATATATAAGAATATACTTATAAGCGTGTTCTATACAGTATTAATATTATGTAACATAGACTTTGTAATAAATAAGCTATTTTACGCCTTTTCCTGCATAGCAGAAAATACGAAAAAAACCTGATATCAATAAAATGTGTTCTCAGCTTTTAAAGCCTAAATAGATAAATAAAAATAAAATAAATAGAAAAGATATACAAAAATATCTTATATCTCGCCAGAATTCGAGATATTTTATATTAACGGAGTTCAACGCCGCGCTCTGCTTTACAAGTGTAGGGAATTTTATTTAGCTTCACACTGTATCCTGCATATAGCAGGGTAGGCGGAGGGAAACTGAGAATCTAGTATTAAAAGACACCATTCTCTTTCAACAATTCCGTTCCCCACTTTCCGCCGGATTGAGGCATTGCGTGCTGAGTGACGGAACTCAACGCCGCGCTTTGTCTTGTTACCAGGTCCAGGAAATGAAAATACGAAATATTAATTAGAATTTTCATTCGGCATAAATAAATAGAAATAAAATAAGTTGAAATTATTTATATTTTATAATATAATATATCGAACGTTATAAGAATAGTCCTCAAGTATTTACTTACTAAAGTTCGACCTATTTCGCAATGTATCCCACTGATATGAATAATTATACACATATTAATGTTGAACGTAAAAGCTTCAAGGATTCACAATTTAGTTGTCTTTTTTTTTTTATTTTATTTTTTAATAGTAAACAGTTAGTGGATAATAAATTAAATAAATAAATTTTATTTTTTCTTTATTAGAGATATATTTAAAATTATTTTATTGTATTTTTGTGTTTATATAAGGAAATACAATGCATATCTCTATCTCATCTATATATATCTTAAGAAATATTAACGATAGATTCATATCTTTTGGTATGTTAGTATTATTAATAGATTAAAGTCTGACTGTAAGCTTGATTGATTGCGAATTCGATTCCCACATGGGGAATTTTTTTAGCTTCAAGCTGTGCGTGCATGAGTCCAATGCATAGCAGGGTAGGCAGAGGTAACCCGAGAATCTAGTGTTAATACACTCCGTTCTCCACTTTCCGCCGGATTGAGGCGTTGCGTGCTAAGTAGCGGAACTCAACGCCGCACATGAAGGAATGATTATATTTAAATTATTTTCATTTCTTTGCATTGATAAGATATGGCGCGGCGTTGAGTTCCATTACTTAACACATTTTTTTTTTATCTTCATGCTGTATCCTGCATATAGCAGGGTAGGCAGAGGGAACCAGAGAACCTAGTGTTAAAACACTCCATTCTCTTACAACAATTCCGTTCCACACTTTCCGCCAAATTGAGGCATTGCGTGTGGAGTGGCGGAACTCAACACCGCACACAAAAACTATCAATTTCAATACAATTCGAACTCAATTGTGGTGATGGTTAGTAGGAAACTGTGTGTCTTAACGGAGTGTCTCTTTACTACACTGCTATACGCCAAAAAACTTGAAATTGCATATAAAAATACAAAAAAGAAGCTTTTGTCTATTCAAGCCGAAAAATCAATATTAAATAAATATACCCCAAACAGAAATCGAACCCATAATCATCGTGTTCAATCAGATATATTTCCTTTCAAACAATGCTATAACATATAACAAGTTTAACACATAAATTGTACGAAGTCGTCAAAGTGCTAAATTTGACACATTCAAATTTATGTAACCGATGATCTTGACGATATTTTTATGTCAATATAATAGGCCTATACATATTAAGTAAATTCAAAAATGAGGTTATCAATTCGATTATATTTTTTTTGTATGTTAGTTCATAACTTTTTACTGGCTGGACAAATTTTGATGATTCTTTTCTTTATGTGATAGCTAGTGCTTCTGATGTCCCATTTAAATTTAGTTAAGATAGAGTTTTTGAGTTATTCGTAATATTTGTCCTTTTAAGTGCATTTTATTTGAAGTTTGATTGTTTTTTTTTCACACTTTAATCCGCATAGCAAGTTAATCAGATAGAACCTAATGTCAAGACACTCCCTTCTCCTTTTTCCACCGTAATTGAAATCCAGAACCTATAGTGAGATACATAATAATAATCCCACTTGCAGACAAAATCCGCCAAATGCGGCACCAGCACACAGTGAAAATCATCCCAATCATTCTTTCATCCACAGAACTCATTCCGAAGTCTGTATATACCTACCTTCAAGAGTTAGGCTTACACAAAAACACCTACATCCCGTTAAAAAACCAGTCATCATTGATACGTGCTTCATAGTTCGGCGATTCCTCACTTCTACCACTCAAACACCCACAACAATTCACAAAGAACCGACCCACTTGGCCTAGCCCGTGATAGGTTCACAGTACCAGCTTCCTGCCTAAATAATATTTAATATTTACATTTCCTGGAATGAGAATCGAACCCACAACCTGTCGCGTTTACAGTCACACGCTTGTGCCTCCGCGCCACGACAGGTCTGTAATTCTAATTCTCAGATTGCTAATGTTTAATTAATTATTTAATTATTTTATTTTATGCCTACACCTGTCCCTATATTTACATCGATAATTATGATAAGCTGGATACGGTACTGATAATGCGTAGAGCATTCTTTAGCCATATATGGATTGAAATGAGATATATGTTAAGAAAATAAGTATATTTGTATGTAAATCGTAAGATTTTTATGTGTCTATAAGAATTAACTAATTTAAGATTTTAATTATTTTTATTTCTTCAAGCATGAAGACCCCTCAGAGGGCATGCATGAAGAGGTTAATGACTATGGACGAGGCGAAAGAGATATGCAGGGACCGTAGCGTTTGGCGCTCCATTCTCTCTGACTACCCCGCTAGAGATAAAGCGTGAAGTTAAGTAAGTAAGTATTATTTTTATTTTCTCCGCTCTAGTGAGGCTGAACGCGGAATACAGCTTCGTCACTCAGCGATGTTTTGAATATGGGCAGAAAGCGGCGATCGTTTTTCATGTAAGAGGAAAGTTAACCCACTTCTTACCGTCTGATTGCTTGTAAATTTGCACTCGTGCCCGGGTCTATGACAATACAATACTTTAATAGCACGAGGACCTTCCCAGGATTTCTAGGATATATAACAATTTTGGCAGCTTCACACTGCTTCTCTAATAGCAGGGTAGTTAGAGAGATTTAGTGTCGAAACACTCCGTTCTCTACTTTCATCCGATATTGAGACATTGGTTGCTAAGTGGTCGAACTTAAAGTAATATTTTGATTTTTTTTTTATTGAACAAAGATGGCAAAGGAGCAGAAAGTCCACCTGATGGTTAGTCGTTACCAAAAGTGTTGTAAATGCGTTGCCAGCCTAGAGGATGCAGATGGAAGGAGAGGAAACAGTGTAGTGGCTACAGCCTGCCATAGGCATCATAGGAACCACCACGTTCTGGGGAAAGGATGGGTGGGAATGGGGAAAACCTGGCTTATATGCCGTCGAACCACTTGGTTCACCACTGCAAATGAAAATAACTTTAGTCATTCTCCGAGTAGGAATGGAGAGCTCAATCACTAGCAATTTACTTTGCTTTTTATTTAATGAAATTTTTCACTCAAAAAAAATACATACATTCATACATAGCTTCACGCTGTATCCCGCATATAGCACGGTAGGCAGAGGGAATCTAGTGTTAAGACACTCCGTTCTCCACGTTCCGCCAAATTGAGGCATTGCGTGCTGAGTGGCTCAAAAAAGTCTTTTGATTTTTTTTTATTTTTTTACATACACACAAAAAAATACAGCTCAACTAAGAACCTTATTTTCTTGAAGTTGGTTAAAACATAAAATCACCGGATATCCTTCCTATATCTCATATTACCTATTAAAATTACAGTTTAAATAACTAACTTTTTTTACTATAATATGTCATCATGGTCTCAGTCTATATATAAATATATAGCCTAGAATTAAATGAATACCAGTTCTAGATTTCCGCCATTTGGAGGGTCAGAAATGAACGACTTTTTTTGTTAGAAGAGCCCCACGATATACAAGTATTGTGTTTCATTTGTTTTTTTTTTTACAAATGTTCATCACCAGTTTGGCGCAGTTGATTTGAATCTTAATTTAATAAAAATCATTATAACTTGTAACTTGTCGTGGCTTGAGGCACAAGCGTGTGACTATAAGCACGCGACTTGAGTTGTGGGATTCATTCTCACTCCAGAGGAAATGTTAGGGTTTAGTATTTCATTTTCACGGAGTTTGGTAACAAAGCAAAGCGCGGCGTTGAATTCCGCTCAGCACGCAATGCCTTAATTCAGTGGAAAGTGGGTAACTGGAATAATAATCTTAACTGCACTAGTTCTTAGGTTGCCTCTGCCTACCCTGCCCATGTGCAGGGATACAGCAAAAAATAAATAAATAAAGAATTATTTTTATTCTAATATTTGGAACAGGCCATCCGTCCGTCCTTTAGTTGTACATATTACATGTTGTTAATATTTGAAACGAAACATAATATTGACTGCGTAATAAAATAATACCACTTTAGATTTTTTATATTTACAGTATTTTTCGACCGACAAGCATTCTCCTTGAATTGCAGTTAAAAACAAAAATCATAGGCTTAGAGTGCAAACCTGCTAAGTCCATTTTTTGTTATTATGCCTTTTTATATCATTTAAAATATGATTAATAATATTTTTTTTAAACAAATTATAAAAAAAAACAGATTTTAAAGTAACCAAGGAAATAAAAATACTAAGCTTTACATTTCCTGGAGTGGGAATCGAATCCACAACCTGTCGCGTTTACAGACGCACGCTTTTACCTCTGTGCCATGACAGGCGTGTTAATATCTTAATAATTATAAATGTTTTAACGCCTGCCGTGGCACGGAACCACAAAGGTGCGACTGTAAACGCGACAGGTTGTGAGTTCGATGCTCACTCCAGGAAATATAATTTTTCATTTCCTTGGTTTGGTAACGTTGGCGTTGTGTTCCGCCACTCAGCATGCAATGCCTAAGTTCGGCGGAAAGTGGGGAGCGGAGTATCTTAACACTAGGTTCCCTCTACCTACCCTGCTATATGCGGGACTGTATCCCGCATATAGCAGGGTAGAAGCTATGTATGTATGTATTAAATGTTTTGCGTCTCCTTATATTTTACTAAACATAGACTTAGCAGGTTTACTCTCTAAGCCTCTGTGTATTCATTTTTGTTTGTTATTTGCGTAATAATTAATAGTTATTTTAATTATTCCGCCAGAATAAATAGTTACACGGCCATGATATTTAATACCACAAAGAGACAAGTTTTACTATAATTTATCAAATGTTTTAACAGTGTTAAATATTTTAGAAATACATTTTTACGTTTATATAAAGTATATGGTGACGTGAAAAGCATGAGGACCCCCCAGAGGGTATGCATGAAGAGGTTAATGACTGTGGACGAGGCGAAAGAGGTATGCAGTGACCGTAGCGTTTGGCGCTCCGTTCTCTCTGACTACTCTGCTAGGGATAAAGTGTGAAGTCAACACTGCGTGTTGAGTTGCAGAACTAAGCGTCGCATATTTTTTTTTGCCGTTTGCCATTCTTACCAGATCGGGGAAATTAATATAATTTTAATATAACACGCTTGTGCCTACGCGCCTGTCGTGGCGCAGAGGCACAAACGTGCGACTGTAAACGCGACAAGTTGTGGGTTTGATTCCCACTCCAGGAAATGTTAGTATTTTCATTTCCTGGGTTGGGTGACTGGGCAAAGCGCGCCTTTGAGTTCCGTCACTCAGCATGCATGCCTCAATTCGGCGGAAAGTGGGGAACAGGATTGTTGTAAGAGAACGGAGTGTCTTAACACTAGGTTCTCAGGTTCTCTCTGCCTACCCTGCTATATGTGGGAAGTAGCGTGAAGTTAAAAAATAAATAAATAAAAATAAAAAAAGTATATAATAATTATTAACCCAAGAGGGAATCGAACCCACAATAACTCGTCTTTTCAGTATACCTCTGGCCTCTATGGCCTCTTTCTATCCTAAGTGTGTGATTAACACTTTATAAACATTTTTGTTATTATTAATATTTCGAGGCTGGAGCCACATGGTGTTATACAAACATACGTAAGGTCTAAATGGTTATGATACCGACATTTGACATTGCATTCTATGAATTAATATGCAAATATATTTATTTTTAAGTTGTTTTTTGTACACTATGGCGCAGTAGACATATTTGTACGTTATTTGGAAAGTCGCAGATTCGTTTTATAAGAAATTATGGTATTTTTTTTAAAGATCTTGAAGATAGTAATCAAGATACTCCGTCCTCTGATTTCGGTTATCAAATGATTTTTTTTCTCCTTGTCAGGACAGGATCGGATATAAAAAATCCTAAACTCCACGCATATACCGCTTATACATTTTTTTTTCGTAAAGTGGATTCTAAGATAATTTTCATAAAAACTTTCAAAAAAATGTGTTTTTTATCATTTTACATACATTATATATGTAGTATATTCAAAAAGATTAACAAGTTATTATGCAATAGTATACATAAATATTTTTTTAATATTCAGCTTCACGCTGTATCCCGCATATAGCAGGATAGTCAGAGGGTACCTGGGAACCTAGTGTTAAGACACTCCGTTCTCTTAAGATTCTCGTCCCCCACTTTCCGCTGAATTAAGGCAGTGAGTGGAGAAAATCAACGCCGCGCTTTGCCTTGTTACTCGAACGAGGTATTGAAAATCCTTACTAATATTATAAATGCGAAAGTAACTCTGTCTTTCTGTTACGCTTTCACGCCTAAACCACTGAACCGATTTTGATGAAATTCGGTAGAAAGATAGAACTGAACTTGGGAAAGGAAACAGAATATTTTTTATCGCGAAACAAATTGTAGAAAGGGACAAAATAGGGTATGGAAGTTTGTATGGAAGTTCCTTCAAACATAAAATCATGTAATATTGTTCAACTGTTTCCAACTTTCACACCTGAACCACTTAACAAATTTTAACAAATAGTCTAGACCTTGGGAAAGACTATAGGCTGCTCCTTACCACGTCGCGCGATATAACCGAATTCCACGCGGGCGAAGCCGCGGGCGGAAAGCTAGTACTAAATATTGATATGAATATTCAATTTATTCATTTCGTGGAGTGGGAATCGAACCCACAACCTGTTCTTCTCCTATAATAATATACTTATAATAATATCTTCATTACGGATGTAATTCAATAATTAAGTAACAATTACTGTATTATAATGGATAATAACTTCAATTTACATACTTCAAATACTTTTACCCATGTTGAAGCAATATCCTTTAATTATACAATCCACGTGTATAGGTGAAGGGATGTTGGAATTTGTATAATATGTATACATATATATTTGTTTTTTTTTTTTATCTTCACGCTGTATCCCACACATAGCAGGGTAGGCAGAGGGAACTTGAGAACCTAGCCTAGTGTTAAGACACTCCGTTCTCTTTCTGCCATTCGGTTCACCACTTTCCGCCGGTTTGAGGCATTGCGTGCTGAGTGGTGGAAAACAACGTTGCGCTTTGCCTTGTTTACAGACCCTGGAAATGAAAATATTAAATATTATTAAACTTTTTTCATATCCTGGACTAGGAATCGAACCCACAATCTGTCACATTTACAGTCGCACGCTTGTGCCTCTGCGCTACGACCTGCTCTGGTAAGGCAAAGCACGGCGTTGAGTTCCGCCACTCAATACGTAATGTCTCAAATTTAGACAGAATACAACAGAGTATCACATCATTAAGCTATCTCTGTGTGATAATGATTAGTATAAGAAAAAGCATTGAACGTATGGTTTAGTGATAAAAACGCTTGGACGGTTCCAAAAAGCGCGGGTTCGAGCCCCCCAAGTAATTTTTTTTATACGTTTTCTAAAAATGTTTAACAACAATAATATTTATTACTATCGAGCTTCTTATATACTTCATTTGCATAATATTTTATACCTCATATTTTACATACTAATATGACGGTGATCACATTCGGTTATGGGTTCGATTCCCACTCGGGGTCATTTGAAATCGTTTTTATATCTTCGCGCTAGTAACACGAAGCACAGCGTTGAGTTCCTTCATTTAATACGTAATGTCTGGAATTCGGGCGGAAGATGTAAAACGGAGTGACTTAATATAAAACTTCTTTTTGCCGTTCTGCAATATCTGATTGTTGACACGATGGTTATTGGTTCATACTTGACTTTAGTAATATATTTAAAAAAGCTCTAGGAATTTTAGCCATTTAGATTCTTCCGGTCATAGAAGATAAAACGCGGGGTTAAGTTCCGCCGAACACATACAACTTAAAGTGGTCTCAAATTATATATATATATATATATATATATATATATATATTTATGGATAACATATGGCATACGAGCAGAAGGACCACCTGAAGGTGAGTGGTTACCTTCGCCCATGGACATCTACAACATCTCGTTGTAGATGCGTTGCCGACCTAGACGATACAAATGGAAGGGGAGGATAATGTAGTAGTCCGCTATCGGAACCACCACATTTTGAGGAAAGGGTGGGTGGGAAAGGGGAAAACCTGGCTTACATGCCATCGAACCAAAACACATCATTAGATATTTGGCGGTTCATCTTTGACATGATAGTGGTCGCGAGCCAGACGGAGAACGAATCTCCTACCACCTAACAAGTTAGAGTCAAGTAAAAGTCTCAAGTTATATTAAAATATCTTTAGTTTTTTTATTTATAATTTTACAAACTCATTGTATTCCTTTCTATTTTTTTTAAATCATGTTTTTTTTTAAATTTAAAAACATTTCAACCTCAGACAACAAGACAGACAGCCAAATATTTTAATATTAATATCGCCATACACAAGCGATGCGCCCGATATACAAAATTTCCAATTATTATTCAGATGTACATATTTAACCGGGCGACCCTGAGTTTATACAAATTGAATAAACATCACTTAATGTGCACGATACGATTTTTTACTTAAAAGTCTTTTAATGAAGGCCATTAAGGTACAGCAGGTTCGATTTCCACTTGAGGGAATAATTAAAAAAGTAAAAAAAATACATTTAGTAAAAAGAAACAATTTTTTTACTAATAAATATCTTTATATCCTTTTTGTGGCGCAGAGGCACAGACACAAGCGTGCGACTGTAAACGCGATAGGTTGTGGGCTCGATTCCCACTCCAGGAATTGTAAAATTTAGTATTTTCATTTCTTGGGTTTGGTAAAAAGGCAAAGCGCGGCGTTGAGTTTCGCCACTCAACACGCAATGCCTCCATTCAGCGGAAAGTGGGGAACAGAATCGTTGAAAGAGAATGGAGTGCCTTAGCACTAGATTCTCTGGTTCCCTCTGCCTACCCTGCTGTATGCGGGATACAGCGTGAAGTTAAAAAAAAAAACTTCTAAAAATATGTGTACCAAGTTACACGAAAATCGGTTGAGTAGTTTTGGTGTAAAAGCGTAACAAACAAACTTACATTCACATTTATAAAGTTAGCATGGACACATACCAGATAATTACCGTTATATTATGGCCAAATTTTGTTTTTATTTAAATATTTAAACAATTTGTCATTTGAATGGCAACATTAATTACTAGATCTTACAAGATAATTAAAATATGTAACAATTTAGATAACGTTTATATCAACAATTATAATAAAATTCACGCCTCATACATTTTGTATGGCTTACCATATTTTCTTATCAGGCTTGAATATGCTGATAAGTAATATCCTATCGTGGCGTAGAGGCACAAGCGTGCGACTGTAAACGCGACAGGTTGTGGGTTCGACTTCCAATCCAGGAACTATTAAGTTTAATATTTTCATTTCCTGGGTTTGGTAACAAGGCAAAGCGATGCGTTGAGTTCCGCCACTTAGCACGCAATTCCTCAATTCGGTGGAAAGTAGGGAACGGAGTGTCTTAACACTAGGTTCTCAGGTTCCCTCTGCTTACCCTGCTGTATGTGGGATACAGCGTGAAGCTTAAAAAGAAATAATTACTAAAACTTCTTCGTACATGTAAAGGTAGCATTTAAAGTAGTAATTTAGAAATCATATGGAACATTACCATTATAATATTATATTTATAACTTCATTTAAAAAAATATATAGAATCTGAATATTAATGAATACTAAATTATACATATAATAAATCACTATTGTCAATGATTATGGGTAAGTGGCAAGGTCTTTTGATATAAGATCTTGGCGATTTTTACACATTTCAAATGAAACTATATATTTTAACCGATTAATCGTGTATATTTTTGTATTAGAAAATATAATTTACACGATATTTGTATTTAAAAAAAAACAAAACACATTTTTTAGCTTCACTCTGTATCCCGCATATAGCAGGGGTAGGCAGAGGGAACCTGAGAGCCTAGTGTAAGTGTAGTAACTCCGTTCTCCACTTTCCGCCGAATTGAAATATCGCATGCTGAGTGGTGGAACTCAATGCCGCGCTTTGCCTTGTTACCAAACCTAGGAAACGAAAAGACTAAACTTTTACATTTCCTCGAGTGGGAATCGAACCCATAACGCACGCTTGTGCCTCTGCGCCATGACAGGCGTTTTCTCTTTTTGTTAAAGTCGGTTAAAAAGTTATTTTAACACTCAAATTATATTTCAACATAGTTTTTTTACTTTGAAAAGTCAAAATACACAGTACATATACAGTATGATGAATTATAAAGATAGCAACTCTCTTGACCTACGTTACGATATGCCCGTGCAAAATGACAGCTCAAAATGTTTTATAGATATATTAATATGTAACCTGACACGTTATGACGTTATTGAGACATAGGTCGCGGGTTCGATTGTGTGCAAGAAAAATTATGATTATAATCTGTTAATTTGTTTATTTTCGAATAGAAAGATGTCAGTTTTGACTGAGGTGGTGAGATAGTGCTTGAGTGTAAACGCCACTGGTTGTGGGATCGATTCCCATTCGGAGGAATTATGCCCCATTCGGACGGAAAGAAGAGCACGGAACACTATGACACTAGTTTCTCTCCGTCTACCCTGTTTTACGGGATAAAGCTTGAAGCTGTTTATTGTTTTCTTTTTCAATGGCACTTTTAGTGTTGTTTCTTTAAATAAACTAGCTGTATCCGGTGCCTTCATTTGCGTGTACCATGAAATCTAAAACCCAGTTTTTTATCTTTTTTTCACAATTTCAAGAAATCCTTTCTTAGTGTCTTCTACATTCCTCAAGGAGCCTATGTGAACTTTCGACCCGTAGTGTACATTGTCTGTCAGCCATTCAATATCGTATGCTTTTTGTATACTTATATAGATATATAACTGGCAGGCAGGGAGAGAAGAGGGAACCTAGTGTTAAGACACTCCGTTCCCCACTTTCCGCTGAATTAAGGCATTACGTGCTGAGTGGCGCAACTCAACGCCGCACTTTGCCTTGTTACCAAAACCTGAACAATGAAAAATGCCATTTCCTGGAGTGGAAATCGAACCCACAAACCGTCGCGTTTACATTATCACGGTTGTGCCTCTGCGTCACGACAGTCCGTACATATATAAAGATATATAACATGACACGTTATGATATTACTAAGCCATAGGATGCAGAATCGATAAGTCGGTCGAATTCAGAAGTGGAGAGTAGAATGAGTGTCTTGACACTAGGTTCTCTAACTACCCAAATCTGCGAAGCGTGAAGCTAAAAAAGTATAATATCTCCAAATGGCGTACAGTCCCGGATTCGATTCCCGGAAATGACGTTACATATACGGATATGTCGTTGTAAAAACGATATGATGGTATTGACAACATACATACATCACTTATAGCATTGCTTTCCTATTAAAAACCGGCTCGCTTGATTCGTACGTCCTTACATCGACATGAGGATGCTGTTGAGATGTAAAAAAATGTTTATCTTGATTAAATTTGATACAATCTTTATTCGATTGTTTTTTTTTTGTTATTTCTATTCGATTTCCTTGTTACAATTTACAAAAAAATATGTTCAATAATACTTTTTGTAAATATATTTGTAGGGAATAGGCTGAAATACTCTAATGATGCGGGCATCATACTCAACGGGTTGAGACTCCTGATATTTACTTACGGTCATACAAGAATATGTAAATACGATGTTGCGGGCTTGCGGGAACCTAAAACCACCTTGTATTAAAAATTCGACATACAACTAAAAATAAATAGATGTAAAATTCTTTATTGCATACATACAAAAAACAGAAAGATATTAGAAACATATTATTTTTTTTTAATTTCACGCTGTAAGGTACACTAACCATATTCGAAATGTATACGTTGGAATACATAAGTTGGAATTTGAATGAATGGCTTAATAATAATAACAATCTATACATATTTTTTAAAATATATTTGCCTCTCCCAATAATTACTAAAAGTAAACTCATCAGGTTTAAAATCTAAAACAAAAATTAATATTTAACATACATATCCATGGCCTTACAAACAATTATTAGTAAAATCATAACTATATTCCATCAGTTGCAAAATTCACGTTATAGATGATCCTTAGCCTAGAGTTCACGACACGTGTCCTTTCACGTGCCCGTTGACGATGTAATGATACCTAAATAATTATTTTGATGAGTATTCGGTATAGTATGTTATGTTTGATTGAGATTAGATGGCTCAGTGGAGGATTTACCAGCAGACTCAGTGGCAGATTTACCAGTAGGCTCATTGGCAAATTTACCAGCAGGCTCAGTGGCTGAGCCTACAAAGAGAACCTAGTGTGAAGACACTCCGCCGTTTTCCGCCCGAATTTGAAAGGCAATACGAGTTAAGTGGTGAAAATCAACGCCACGCTTTATCGATATGTGTCTTTTTTTTAACGATAACGGATGACAAACGAGCTGAAGGACCACCTGATGGTAAGTGATTACCTTCGCCCATGAACATCTACAACAACAGAGACGTTGTAAATGCGTTGCCTATCTAGAGGATACAGAAGAGGAGGACAATGTAGTAGTCCACTATCGGAACCACCACATTTTGGGGAAAGGATGGTTGGGAAAGAGAAAAACCTGGCTTATATGTCATCAAACCGGAACAGATCATAAGATACACTTTCGCTGCAAAGAAAAAAAAAATTGTTTCATTTTTTCACAAAAAAATCAAAACTGAAAAAGAAATCTTATTAACAAGTTACTACCGAAATAGAAATATACATTACATTAGAATATAAAATTATTAAAATGCAACATTGAGGTTGTGGTACCACAAGTTTAAGTGGTCTACTTAAGCCTAGGCTCAGGACCAACCTTGTTCTCGATTTGGCAAAGTGCTTGAGAAGTATGTAATCAACGGTGTACCGTTATAGGTAAATGAGAAGCATCTGCATTATGAAGCGTGAATATGTTGACTTGTAGATATATATTTTTTAATACTAATAATAGGCAATTAAATTGCTTTATTTATGCGTGCAGAGGGAACCTAGTGTTAAGACACTCCGTTCCCCACTTTATTTATTAAATTATATATAGAATAGTAAGTGATTAAAATTTTACGCCTGTCGTGGCAGAAAAGCACAAGCGCGTGACTGTAAATGCGACAGGTTGTGGGTTCGATTCCAACTCCAGGAAATAGATTTTTTTATTTCCTGGGTTTGGTAACAAGGCAAAGCGCGGCGTTGAATTCCGCCACTCAGCACACAATGCCTCAATTCGGCGGAAAGTGGGGAACGGAGTATAACACTAGGTTCCCTCTGCCTACCCTGCTGTATGCGGGATGCAGCGTGAAGCTATGTATGTATGTATGGGATAAAAATAAAAAGCACTAAATAGTGATATTATTAAGAATTACTCAAAAACAACTTATCAGATCATAATTACTTTTTTTGGCTGTTATATAAAATAATGAATGAAATTGACGTAAAGACTTATAAAAAAAAATACAGGTGAACCTTTTTTTGAAGTTATTTAAAAAAATAGTAAAATCGTCCATCTATAGATTCAAATAACCTTTTAAAAATACCCCGAAACTATATACCACTAATCATACGAACTAACTGTCATGATTCACTCTTAAATACTTAATATTAATCACGAATATTTCGATGTAGAAGAACAATATCATTTTTAGTCAGCTTTCCTTGACATTTAACTTGCAGTCCACAATTAATATTTTTTTTTTTTTTTTTTTATGGATACCGGATGGCAAACGAGCAGAAGGACCACCTGATGGTAAGTGGTTACCTTCGCCCATGAACATCTACAACACCAGAGGCGTTGTAGATGCGTTGCCAACCTAGAGGATACAGATGGAAGGGGAGGACAATGTAGAAGTCCGCTATCGGAACCACTACATTTTGGGGAAAGGATGGGTGGGATAGGGGAAAACCTGGCTTACATGCCATCGAACCGGAACACATCATAAGATATTTGGCGGTTCGTCTTTGACATGATAGTGGTCGCGAGCCAGACGGAGGACGAACCTCCTACCACCAAAATTATGATTTTAACATTAAAAGTAAAACAAACCTGACAGAAAGTATCATTACTTATTACGAATAACTCAAAAACTATCATAATCACTAGCTTTCATATAAAAAAGAATCTTTAAAATTGGTTCACCCAGTAAACATTTTCCAGTAACTCACATAATAGAAGTACAGTGGGATCCAGAGTCTCCTTCTGTTTTTTTATGTCAGGAAAAAAATAAAAAAGTCTCTATAGGTTTTAGGTGGTAGGAGGTTCGTCCTCCGACTGGTTCGCGACCACTATCATGTCAAAGACGAACCGCCAAATATCTAATGATGTGTTCCGGTTCGCTGGCATGTAAGCCAGATTTTCCCCTTTCCCACCCATCCTTTCCCCAAAATGTGGTGGTTCTGATAGTGGACTACTACATTGTCCCCCCTTCCATCAGTATCCTCTAGGTTGGCAACGCATCTACAACATCTCTGGTGTTGTAGATGTCTATGGGCGAAGGTTTGACTTACCATCAGGTGGTACTTCTGCTCGTTTGCCGTCCGTTATCAATAAAAAAAAAAATATATAGACATTAATAACTTATTAAAAATACCCCGAAACTATATACCACTAATCATGCGAACTAACTGTAACATGATTCATTGTAAAATACTTAATATTAATCACGAATATTCCGATTCTGAACAACAATATCATTTTTAGTCAGCTTTCCTTGACATTTAACTTGTAGTCCACAATTTATAATTAAGATTTCACCAAAAAAAGAAAACAAATTTCAAATAAAATGCACTTAAAGTGATATTATTATGAATAACTCAAAAAGTACTCGTCATATTTCAGCTGAAAACTGTAACTATATCGGAGATACTAGTCATCATATATAAAGAAAAAGATGAAAGATGTCAAGGGACACTCGAATGGAACGAAATTATATACATAATAAATATATACAAAAAACCTGTATACACTCAACAAAAATAATATTCGCGACACCACACTATTCGAGAGAGAGAGAGAAAAAAACACGCCCGTACCGCACGTGTCGCAAAGTGTCGTTACAACTTTTGGTCTTAATTTTTTCCATGTAGCCCCCTTTCGTAACGCGCGTTAAAGAACTCCGTTACATATTTAATATCATAATTGGTTCACTCAGTAAAATGTTATACGGTAACACACACATAAGTGTACAGTCGACTTGATACATAAATACATACATAGCTTCACGCTGTTTCCCGCATACAGCAGGGTAGGCAGAGGGAACCTAGTGTTAAGACACTCTGTTCCCCACTTTCCGCCAAATCGAAGCATTGCGTACTGTGTGGCGGAACTCAACGCCGCGTTTTGTCTTGTTACCAAATCCATAACCTATAACCTCCTCTTTTGAAATCGGATAACAATATCGCTTATGTCAGTCAGTCAGCTTTCCTTGACATTTCATTCGTCGACTTAAAATACAGTGTTAAATAATCATTAGCAGAGACAGAAGCATTTTAATAAATATAATTTATGAACAATATATCATAATTAGAAAATTAATTATGTTTTTGAAAAATTAATTCTTTTACAAGTAATAAATTTATTTTTGTCATATGTATTTATAATAATAGATATATTAAATTACTTTTTGAATTTTATTAGATATTTTATTAGGTGGGGAGTTCGAATCCAAAATGATTTTTTTTTAGCTTCACTCTGTATCCCACATACTGCTATATGCGGGTAGGCAGAGAAAATCTGTGAACCTAGTGTTAAGACACTCCGTTCAGCACTTTCAGCCGAATCGAGGCATTGCGCGGAGGCATTACTGAGCGGCGGAACTCGACACCACACTTTGCCTTGTTACCAAACCTAGAAAATGAAAATACTAAGTTATTACATTTTCAGGAGTGGAAATCGAACCCACAATCTGTCTCGTTCTACGCCACGACAGGCGTAATGGTAATTTAATCTAGTTATATGCTTTTTTTAGCTTCATGATTTTCCAGTATAGCAGGTAAATCAGGGACACTCAGTGTATAGAGACGTAGCGTGTTGAGTGAATTAAAATCATTTTTTTAATATAATCATCTCCCGGTTCTTCCTCAATTACAACTTATCGAGGCCAGAACACTCAAATCTTCCATGAACTTCAACAGCGGGAGCCTTCAGGGAACATCATTTAGTCAAGGGTGGTAGGAGACTTTCGACGGCCTGCTTGTAGTAACGATCTGAACGTACCTACTTGAGCCAGGAGACTGGGCTATCAATTTAGCTAGCCGTTCCCTAGTTGAATTAGCCAACTCCAACGCCCTGGTCTTCTGCAGTGGATGTTGAGGTTAAAGGGCTCCCTTGTTCCGCCGTCTCCTCGAGCACCACTTAACTATATTAACCGTTCGTTATAAGTGCTCATAAACCACTAGTTAATTAACCAGATGGAGTCAGGGACAGTAACTACCATTTAATATGTAAAATTTAAGATATAAAAATTAGTGAGCCAACGGGAAACTGGTCAGATTCAAATATTTGGTAATAAGAAATTTTTATGTATGCTGGTTGCCCAAAACTTTGCTTGTTTTAGTTTAAGTTGCCTAACCATTGCATCATGGTTCACTATCGGTCGACATATCTTTAACTCATTAAATATAGCTAATATCTTTGATTTTAGAAAATTCTGAAGATGCAATTGTGGCGCAGTGGGACTGTAAAAGCGATCAGTTGCGGGTTCGATTCCCACTCTAGGGGATTATTATATACTCGTATAATTTATTATAGATAAAGCGCGGAGTTCACCCACTTAACACGCATTTTTTTAAATTCGGAATTGGCGGAAAGCAGTGAAAGGAGTGTCCTGACACTACTACTTCTATCTGACTAGCCTGCGTGTTATGTGGAATAAAATGAGAGGCTGCTGGAACCTGCTGTAATTGTTGTACTATCAAAAAAAAAAAATTTTGACAAAAATTATATTATAGTTTATAAGAATATTTAGATACATACATACATAGCTTCACGCTCTATCCCGCATATAGCAGGGTAGGCAGAGGGAACCTAGTATTAAAACACTCCGTTCCCCACTTTCTGCCGAATTGAGGCATTGCGTGCTGAGTGGTGGAACTCAACGCGGCGCTTTGCCTTGTTATCGAATTTAGATAATTAACCAAAAAATCGCAACTCCGCAATGTGCATTTAAAAGTCTTATATAGGTGTTTTATCCTATTAATATGATAAAGGCGAGCTTGTGAAGATGGATATTTGTTTTATTTTCAAGTAAAAACTACTAAGCGAATCTATAAGTAACTTTCAGTATTTCTGTATATATATTGGTACTATAGGCTGGATTAGGTAATTTATACAAGTTTTAGTTGTTAGATAATTTGGTCATAAAATAACGATAAGGATCCGCTATACAACATGTAATTTCGCAATTTCAGGAAATGGAAAATAGAGTGACAAGAAAATAATTTCCTTTTTTTGTAAAAATCGTAAACTTCTCCACGCCCAAGAAAAATACATAAAAACATAAGATTATATGGAGAGCATTCAAACCTACACCATCATCCAGAATTTGGACCTTGCTAAAGCAACTACTGTGCCTATAGCGCTTGTCAATACATCTTCTTCCGATTCTAATCTCCATAGAAATGATCACAAATTTAAATTCATATAAAATACAAACAAATTATTTATATTATGCTTTGAATGTCCTTGAACTAATTTCTAGAGTATTTATTTATTGCGCACCTCACGCCCCCGCTTTAAGGCTGCCACACTACTTGTAAGCTATAGCTTTTAAAAGAAAAAAGTTGTCACTGGTTAAAAGTGATAGTATTTGGCGGAATTCAACTCCACACTCTGATCAACTGAACATATTGGTATATTCATGAAAATATTGCTATATTGAATTAGATCCAAAAAGCCATCCAATTAGATTTATGTATTGGGTGAAAGCTTGCCTAAGAAGCCCGATGATATTTAAAATATTATTATTATTTTTTGAGTGTTAATATCCACAATGGCTTTTGTCAATGAATTTAGTGTCAAGACACTCTATCTCCACTTTCTGCCCGAAATCAAAATATTATGTATTCAGTGTCGGTATCTAACACTCCTCTTTATGTTACAATGGAATAAATGAAAATAATTTAAATATGCTTCTAATGATAATAATGCTTCTTCGAAGATCGAACCCACAACCAATAGCGTTTACAGTTATACGCATTCCCACTGCACCACATTAGCCTCAACAAAGTTTATATCTTAATAAATCTATCGCTCATGTTATCCACTAGTCTCTTGCCCTTATATCCATACAATACAAAAAAAAATACAAAAATGTTAAGATGATCAAACAAAATGACTTGTCATATAAATTAGATCACAATTTTGAAATTTACATTGAATTTAAAACGTTTTCGAAAGAGAAAATATTGTTGAACTTTTGTTTAAATAAAACAAGATTTTAATGTAACGGAGAAAATTTTTATGTTTTAGTATTTCAAAATTAAAAAAGAATCGTACTTATTACAAATTGACGCCTGTCGTCCCGCAGAGGCAAATACGTGCGACTGTAAACTTAACAGGTTGTGGGTTCGATTCCCACTCCAGGAAGTGAAATTACTAAATAATATTTAATATCTTAATTCGGTGGAAAGTGCGAATACTAACCAACTAACTAACTAACTAACACTGAGCTCTCTGCTTCCCTCTGCCTACCCTGCTACATGCGGGATGAAGCGTGAAGCTAAGTTCTCTCTTGCTTCTTCTCTCTGACTGCCCTACTAAAGCTGTCAATAATAAAAAATGCCTAGAAAATAACAAAAAATATACATTTTACGTAAACAAAAATTATAACAAATTATCATATTTCTCATTAATTTTCATCGTCATATATAAATTAAAATTTATTTTATATTTCATTAACTTAACCATATATAGAGGTAACCTTCTGAAGATTACTTATAAATTAGATGAGAGACGTGTTAAGTCAAAATAATATGAATGCTATAACATCTAAGATTATTAAGATTTCATCATAGTGAAGCAAAACAACAATATTTGCTATTTATAACTATATAATAAGTTAACTTGTCAGTTTGTTTTCGTTTAACCAACATTAAAAAAAGAGGTTAAAAATTACACTTTTTTTATATGTATCGTTACTCTTAACTGGGTGAGCCAATTTTGATGATTTTTGTTTATGTGATAGCTGGTGCTTCTGGTGTGGTCCCATTTAAATTTAGTTAAGATTTGATTGATGATTTGATTGATTTGTAGTTTTTGAGTTATTCTTTCTTTTTTTTTAACTTCACGCTGTATTTTTTTATCTATTATATGTATTTTTTTAACTACCCGCATATAGCAGGGTAGGCAGAGGGAACCAGAAAACCTAGTGTTAAGACACTCCAGTCTCTTTCAACAATTCCGTTCCCCACTTTCCGCCGAATTGAGGCATTGCGTATTGAGTCGCGGAACTCAACGCCGCGCTTTGCCTTGTTACCAAACCCAAGAAATGAAAATACTAAATTTTACATTTCCAGGAGTGGGAATCGAGCCCACAACCTGTCGCGTTTACAGTCGCACGCTTGTGCCTCTGCGCCACGACAGGCGTAACTCTACTGGGTGAACCAATTTTGATGATTTTTTCTTTATATGATAGCTAGTACTTCTGATATGGTCTCAATTAAATTTAGTTAAGATCTAATTAATAGTTTTTGAGTTATTCGTAATAATTTTATTAGTGTATTTTATTTAAAGTCGGTTTTCTTTTTAAAAGTCACTTAAAAATATACTCCACAATGTAAATTATTTGCATCAATTATAGAATCTATAATATAAAAATTAGATTAGAATCTATAATATTATAATATAAAAATATATTGTTATTATGTTTGAAAAACGCCTAAGGCATGTATATATTAAATAATCTATATGAATATAATAAATTATAAGAAAAGTATAAATGTCAAACTTAAAAAATATACAAGAATGACTTAGCTTGTCTGTTAATTTTTTTTGGTAATTTCTTGGATAGGATAACCAGATAAAGGGTTTATGACATAGTGGTTAAACTTCAAAAGCGTCGCTTGACATGATACGGCCACATTGCCGTACTCCGAATTGAGTTATTTTCCTGTTCCGCCGAATTGAGTTATTCCGTGAGTGGCGGAACTCAACGCCGCGCTTTGCCACATAACCAGAACGAGGTGATGAAAATAATAAATATTATTTAATATTTTCATTTCCTGGAGTGGGAATCGATCCCACAACCTGTCGTGTCTGCAGTTGCACTCTTGCGCCACGACCGGTACATAAACAATTCTATTTTTAATACAAATCTAGTTTTAATATTTTTAAATGTTGTTCATACACGATAAGAAAAATATTGCTTTTTTTTGTACACAAAGATCGAACCCATTTTCACTTTCGTTATCTGTCATCTGCCACTAAACCATATGTATTTTCTATCCAGTTAAGTTATACCTTCTTGCCGTATATCGGTTGACGGTTATCGAAATGAATGTGATTTTTTTCATAATAATAAACATGCAAATGTATTACTAAAATAAAAATACCGCAGTTTCATATTGTTTTTATAGAACTTTCTTCTCGTGACGACGCCATTAAATTACACTGTGATTGTAAAAAATCTTTTGTACTTTTAAGAAAGAGAATACTTTTTTCAGCTTCATTTTTATATCCCACAGCAGCATAGACAAAGAGGACTTAGTGTTTAGACACTTCGTTGTCCACTGTCTATCCAGACAGCAATAGATATTACGTGTAGAATAGCGTAAATCAACATATATTAAATATATACATATATTAAACGCCTGTCGTGACGCAGAGGCACGTGCGTGCGATTGTTAGCGCGACAGGTTGTGAGTTCGATTCCCACTCCAAGAAATAGATTTTTTCATTTCCTGGTTAGGTAATAAAAACAAAGCGCGGCGTTGAGTTCTGCCACTCAGCACGCAATGCCTCAATTCGGTGGAAAATGGGGAACGGAGTGTCTGAACACTAGGTTCCCTCTGCCTACGCTGTTATATGCGGGAGACTTTGACTAGAGACTGAACCTATAATCACCCCTTTTACAGTCAGACGCTGTCCCACTGCGCTACGATAGCCTTGAGAATGTCAACGTTGCAAAATGACTATATTATGACTACATTCTCGAAAAATACCCATAAAAAGTCATAAATGAGATTCTTTCATGCACTTCTTTAGCGTAATATAAAAAATGTTCCCAAAAAAAGGTATATTATATTTGTAGAGAAAACGACACTAATAATAGAAAAGAAAAGGTACTTATAGTATTTATGTATTATATTTTAAATATGTATGTAGTTAAATATTTTTTATTTAAATATCATAAAAAGCTATGGCTGTCGATGATGGCTGACGACTGTGGGTGACGACCGATGAGGGCTTGCGCGCGCATCATAGATTACTCTCATCATTTCCTTAATGAATAGAAGTATAACTTCAAAATTTTTTTAATACACAAAATGTCGCTTGGGTTACTGAGTGACTGGCAGAAAATGTACAGGCGAAACTACTGCCCATAGACAAATGAAATTCAGCATGTAGACTCCATAAGGAGTGTAGGGGTGCACTAAAAGAGGATTTCTAGAAATTCCTATGAAAACAGGAAAAATTCGGATTGAAGATTTAATAGTTTACGCAAACGAAGTCGCGGGATACAACTTGTTAACTTATTAAAAGATAATAGTGAATAGAATGTATATATTTACAGGAAAGCCTTTACGCCTTAACGACTGTCGTGGCGCAGAGGCACAAGCGTGAGACTGTAAATGCGACAGGTTGTGGGATCGATCCCCACTCCAGGAAATGTAAAATTTAGTATTTTCATTTCTTGGGTTTGGTAACAAGGCAAAGCGCGGCGTTGAGTTCCGCCACTCAACACGCAATGCTTCAATTCGGCGGAAAGTGGGGAACGGAATTGTTGAAAGAGAAAGGAGTGTCTTAACACTAGGTTCTCTGGACCCTCTGCCTACCCTGCTATATGCGGGATACACCGTGAAGTTAAAAAAAAAGAAAGCCTTTAAATGTTTTCCATTTTTTCTTTTCTTCTACTTTATCCTTCCAAAAGTTTGATCAATATGTAAAACTCATTCCGGGAATCCATGACGATTCGATTCATAATTCGATTTTCGATTCGATTTCATTCGATTCATAACCACGCTTAGTCATTGTTAAGTTTGACGACAACAAATCGCATATTTTATATACTTTTTTAAAAATCTTTCCTTAAATTTTATAAATAAAATGTTTCCATTAGGAGTGAATGACAAACAATATATAAGCGAAATTACTGGCCATAGGAACGTGAAATTTGGCATATAGGCTCCTTGGGAAGCATAGGGGAGCACTAAGAGAGGATTTCCCGAAATTCGGGTTTTAAGCTTTATAGTCCACATAAACGAAATCGCAAATCATATTCAGTATAAGATATAAGGCGGCAGTCATGCTATGATGTAATACTGAACTGAACATGAAGAACCAAGTTATAAAAAAGAAAATTCACGAATGTTTTTCTTAAACAGAAGTTTTTTAAAGTTAAACTCGTTAAGGGATATAAGTTACTTTAACTTGAGTTTAGGTTAAGTCTTTATTATCAATGGTGTACGTATATTTGATATAACTAACATATATATTTAAATACGTGAAAAAATTATGTAGACAGAGGAGAATGAAACTTGGCACACTTATAGTTTATATAGCGAAGGAGTAAATAGAATTTCCTTTTTTAAATAATGCATAAAAATATATTAAATTAATAAAGTAAATGTTACACACTGCCATGGTTTGACATGCATGCTTATATTAAATGACATATACATTGATTGGCAACGCGTTGTTAACGCGTCAACGGTTACTCTAGTATTTATAATTAAGGAGTCTATCGTAGCGCAGTGGTGCATCGTGTTACTATAAAAGCCTTTGGAGACAAGTTCTATTCTTACTCGGGCAATAAACATATTTAAATTATTTTTATTTTTCCGGCTTGTTGGATAAAGCGTTGAGTTACGTCACTCAACACACGATGCCGCTAATTCTGGTGGAAAGTGGATAACGAAGTTTTTTAACACTAATATTTGATTGACTACTACGTAGTAAAACGAGTAAAGCTGCTTAAAAAAAATTAAAGTGACTTATAAAATTGGTTCACTCTGTTCTCTTTCAATAATACCATTCCTGACTTTTTCTGGGTTTAGTAACAAGGCAAAACGCAATGGAAGCATTGCGCTTTGCCTTGTTACTAAGCCCAGAAAATGAAAATACTTCATTTTTTGAAGTGGAATCGAACCCACTACCTGTCGCGTTTACAGTTGTGCCTCTGTGCCACGACAGGCGGTACATATATTATGAGCTAATTTATTAAAACAATAAAGATCACATTGCTTGTAAAGTTCTATTCCCATAGGATTATTTATTTAAATACACAAATAGATATTTATGGTCTACTTAGATAAAAATATACACACGCTATATATTACTATGTTTCGAAATACATATGAGATTTTTTCACGCTATATCCCGCATATAGCAGAGTAATCAGAGGGAACCTGAGAACCTAGTGTTAAAACACTCCGTGCCCACTTTCCACCGAATTGAGGCATTGGGTGGTGAGTAGCGGAACTCAACGCCACGCTTTGCCATGTTACCGCAGCGAAGAATTGAAAATATTTGTTATTTATCATTATAAATAAATATTTAATATTTCCATTTCCTTGAGTGGGATTCGCTTCACGCTGTATCCCGCACATAGCAGGGTAGGCAGAGGGAACATAGTGTTAAGACACTCCGTTCTCTTTCAACAATTCCGTTCCCCACATCCCGCCGTATTGAGGCATTGCGTGCTGAATGGCGGAACTCAACGCCGCGCTTTGCCTTGTTACCACAAATGTTAAATATATTTATTTATCATTTTAAAGCAAATGGTATGTAAACAGTGATATTTGGCTTGAAAAGCTATATATGTTGGTGTTATGCGCGCGACCGTCAAACGAGTTGCGCGCGCGCACGGTTTGTGTTGTGTCTCTGTGATGCAGTGAGTGGATCTCAGGCGATATGGTAAGCATGTTAACCTATTTATAATTTTTATTACTAATTATATATTACATATAGATTAGGTAAATTGAGTAAAATGAATTACTGAAAATTTTAATATATACTGAAATTTTTGTAAAATATTATTTATTAATTCGGTGAAATGAAAAAAATATTTTTTAATAATAATAATATCAATTTTGGTTAAAATAAGTTAAAACGTATGATTTAAAAACTATAGTTAAAGTTAGCTATATGTTTAGGTAACAGTAAAATGTCTATATATGTACAGTAAAAGTAATATGCATTGACATTTATAATTATATAATATATGAACAAAGTCTCTAACTTGTAAGATAGATATTCTATAACAGGAAAATACAAAAAAGACAGTCTTAGCCCAATATTTTGTAAAGATCTAAAATATTTATTAGAGAGGCCACTGTCCAACTGTGGGCGGAAAAGGACTGTTGCTGATGATGATGACGATGATAATCTAAAAAAGTCTATATTGAAAAATATCTTTTTTAGTATAAATTATCAGTATAGATGGATAACCAGAGACAAAATCAAGACTGTATTTTTTGCCAGAATTAATTGCTTGGCGAAGTTAGCAAAGCCGGAAAATTTGATTATAATTTAAAATATGATCTTAGTTCCTATAATGGAAATCGAACCCACAATCTATCGCATTTATCGTCAAGCGCTGTTACCACTTGCCATGACAGCCATAAAGTTGTCTATATTCTCAAAGTGTATAAGTAAAAAAATATTACATCTATATATGAATACGTGAAGCAAAAACTTTGGATCCCCTTTTTACGAAAATTACACGGACGGAGGAGCATGAAACTTGACACATTTGTAATTTATATAGACAAAGAGAGCAGAATGCTAATATTTTTTTTGAATAATGCATAAAAAGTATATTAAATTAATAAAATAAATGTTACACACACTACCATGGTTTGACATCCATGTTCATACAAACTGACATATACATTACTGAAGACAACGCGTTGTTAACGCGTCAACGGGGACACCAGTAAAAAATAGATACTTCCAATTTAGGTGATAAATGGAGAACGGAGTGTCTCGACAATAAGTTTTCTACTCTGCTATATGAGAAATACGTACTATTAAAAACTACATACATACATACATACATACATAGCTTTACGTTGTATCCCGATTATAGCAGGGTAAGCAGAGGGAACCTAGTGTTAAGACACTCCGTATATTTATCACTATAAAATTCATGTTTATATTGTGAAATAAAATTAATTCACCATTTAACATTGTTAATATTTAAATATGAACATAATTTATTAATTTTATTTTTAACTTCTTAAACATTACGAAATATTTAAATTCATTTTGTTCTGATCTGTTTCTGATAAAGAATAACAACTATAAATAAATTAATGTTTTATAATATTATATTTATTTTAAATAACGTGGAGTAATATGTATAATTATTTTATACATGAATCTTTTGAACTCTTTCATACAAAAACTACTGAACGGATCTAGATAATAATATGTAATATCTAATGATGTGTTCCGGTTCGATGGCATGTAAGCCAGATTTTCCCCTTTCCCACCCATCCTTTCCCCAAAATGTGGTGGTTCTGATAGTGGACTACTACATTGTCCCCCCTTCCATCAGTATCCTCTAGGTTGGCAACGCATCTACAACATCTCTGGTGTTGTAGATGTCTATGGGCGAAGGTCACCACTTACCATCAGGTGGTCCTTCTGCTCGTTTGCCGTCCGTTATAAAAAAAAAAAAAAAAAAAAAGATAAAACTTTTATAGTAATATAGTTTATACTTTAGAATAACACATACGGTACGATTTATAAATATTTTGTGTAAGCTGGCCATAATATATATAATATTACGTTAAGTATCAAATTCCTTTAATAAAAGTTATCATAAAAATATACTATTTAATTAGTATTAATTATTTAATTCATAGTAGTCTATGAAATAAACAATCCCATCAAAATAAGCTTAGTATTTCTAGATTACATAAAATAAACAGAACAGTTTCACGCTTTAGGTTTTATCCCACACGACAGGGTAGAAAGAGAAACGTAGTCTCCAGACACTCCACCTTCCGTCCGAATTCAAAACACTGCGTGTCTTACTAAAGCGGGTAAATGACAAAAAATTAAATATAATTTTGCCCCCATATGAGAATCCAACCCACAACCACTCACGCTTACAGTTATACCATCTAATACACCATGAAGGCCTCATTAACAATACTAAACGTAAGACAACACTCGAACTCGTACATATTCAGTTATGCATATCTTGAAATTGAGTCATTTGCTGCAACAATGGTTAGAGTACACCTGTACGTAAAAACCTACAAACCTTATCTAATATCTAATTGTATCCAACCTAAAAAATTACGAATAACTCAAAAACTACTGTGTTAAGACACTTCTCTTTTAACATTTCCGTTCCCCACCTTTTTCCGAATTGAGGCATTGCGTGCTGAGTGACGGAACTCGACGCCGCGATATGCCTTGTTACCAGAGCGAAGAAATGAAAATATTAAATATTATTTAATATTTTCATTTGCTGGAGAGGGAACCGAACCCACAACCTGTCACGTTTACAGTAACATGCTTGTGCCTCTGTGCCACGACAGGCCTCTACATATTCAATTATGTCATTTGCTTCAACAATGGTTAGAATACACCTGTACGTAAAAACCTACAAACCTTATCTAATATCTAATTGTATTCAAGTAACAATATTACGGAAAACTCAAAAACTACTTGTCAGATCTTATATATGTACATTTAAACATACATTGTACATTGACAATATATCTTGTGTGGCGGCGTTGAGTTCCGCCATTGAGCACGTATTGCCTCAATTCGGCGAAAAATGGTGAACAGAGTGTCTTAACACTAGGTTTTCACTGCCTACCCTGCTATATGCGGGATACAGCGTGAAGCTATGTATGTATGTATGATGTACAGTTGAGAAATGCACTAGCTATCATATAAAAGAAGATTCATCAAAATTGGCTTATCCAGTAAAAAGTTATGCGGTAACACAAATAAAAAAATAGTTGCAATTAGAACCTACTCCTGTTTTTGAAGCCGCGCAATTTATACATGAACGTGATAATTTATTATAATTATAACAAAATATTTATTTTATTCAGCACGCAATACCTCAATCCGGCGGAAAGTGGGGAACTGAAATGTTGTAAGAGAACGGAGTGTCTTAACACTAGGTTCTCAGGTTCCCTCTGCCTACCCTGCTATATGCGGGATACAGCGTGAAGCTATTTATTTTGTTTTTGTTGTTTTTTTACTAAATATTAATGACCTTGACCTTTTTTTGTTAATTTGGTGAATACGTTAATAAATAATCGAGAATGTGTAATTTTCAGAGAAAACATTTTTGACCGATTTCAATTCTTAATTGTTAAAATCTTTATTATTAAGATTAAGTTTTTTCGGCTGTCGTGGTGCAGAGGCACAAGCGTGCGACTGCAAACGCGGCAGGTTGTGTGTTCGATTCTCACACCAGCAAATGAAAATATAAATAATGTTTAGTATTTTCATTTCCTCGTTTGGTAACAAAAAAAAGGCAAAACGCGGCGTTGAGTTCCGCCGCTCAGCACGCAATGCTTCAATTCGGCGGAAAGTGGGGAACGGAGTGTTTTAACACTAGGTTCCCCTCCATCTGCCTACACTGCAGAATATAGATTGAAGTTAAAAAATATATATATATAAAATATAAGCAAATATTTTACATAAGGAGGATGTCGATATTTCGCGTTCCAAATTGCAGATAACAGAAGTTGTACAAACATACGTGTGTGAAGTAATCTTGTGGACAATACGTATTTGTGTACTATCGGTGGATTTTACTTTACTGTGGTTCACCTGTGAATGTAGAATATATAAAAACTCATGTTTTTACAGCAAAACGTGGCGTTGAGTTCCGCCACTCAGCACGCAAGCTTCAATTTTGCGGGAATTTTAAGAGAACGGAGTGTCTTAACACTAGGTTCATGGTTCCCTATGCCTACCCTGCTATGTGCGGGATACAGCGTGAAGCTAAAAAAATCAAGTTAAGCAATTACAGTCGGCCACTTCAACCGTCGGCGTTTAATTATGAGATGTCATCAATCCACATTCGCAATCAGAACTTATTATCTTTTGACAAGGTGACATCCTCAAAACGTCGGCTTATAGGCAGTAGTTAAGAAACCGACGCGAAAGATAAAATAAAAACAAATTAAAGAACTGTTATTACGCAGCTCGAAATTGGTAATTTTTTTTAGCTTCACCTTTCCCCGTATAGCAGAGTAGGTAGAGAGAACCTAGTGTTAAGACACTCCGTTTCTCCTCTTTCCGCCGCAATTCTGGACATTGCGTGCTAAGTGGCGGAACTCAACGCCGCGTTTTGTCTTACTAGAGCGGAATGAAAATAATTTAAATCTTTTATTATATGTTCTACAATAATATTCATTATTTTCATTGCTTGGGTCTGGTAACAAGGCAAAGCGCGGCGTTGAGTTGCGCCACTCAGCATGCAATACCTCAATGTAGCAGAAAGTGGGGAACGGAACTGTTGAAAAAGAACGGAGTGTCTTAACACTAGATTCTCAGGTTTCCTCTGTCTATCATACTATATGCGGAATACAGCGTGAAGCTAAAAAAAATTTTTTTTTCGAGTGGGAATCGAACCCACACCCGATCGCCGATCGTTTGCATATACATGATTTTTTTGTATTAAAATATTTTAATTTTGCCTATTTTGCTTTAAAAAAATCCCGCCCTGACCTAACAAAAGCTATGTGGTGACACCCATAAAAAAACAGTTAAATCTCTACTTTTTTGAAATCGGTTAAATCACTTGCCTACACGAATAAAATTTTTATTAGGAATACTATAACTATATAAGTACATCTTCGTTCCATACTAACAGACGACACTCGTGATGCAATATAAAGGCCGATCGGTTACATAGATTTGTGCATTTCACTTTTAACTACTTAAATGTTATTTTAGTTTAGTAATGTTTTGAACATTAATAAATATACTTAACTGTAAATATTTATTCTTAATAACTTAGAAAATATTCTTCAGGGCATCACAGCTCAGTGGAAAAAGGGCTGACTATAAACTCGATTGGTTGTGGGTTCGATTCCCATCCGGGAAATAATAATATACACATACATACATAGCTTCGCGCTGTATCCCGCATACAGCAGGGTAGGCAGAGGAAACCTAATGGTGAGACATTCTATTCCACACTTTCCGACGAAATGCGTGCTGAGTCGCGGAACTCAACGCCGCGCTTTGCCTTGTTACCATACCCAGGAAATTAAAAAATCCATTTCCTGGAATGGGAATCGAACCCACAACCTGTCGCGTTTACAGTCCTCCAGCGCCTCTACAGGCGTTTATTCTATATAAAGAAATATTATAAATACAAATATTTGCCATAAACAATACTAAAGAAGAAAATATGTCAGATATTGTCCTACTGCGCCATAATAGTCTCAGGAAAAAAGCATACGCGTAAAGCTCATTTTGAATTTAAATATATTGTCTGTCTTTTATGAATATTTCGCATAAAACATAAAACCGGACCAAATTCGGTTGTATTTTTTTATTGTACTATACAATAAATAATGTTAAAATATAAACCAGTTGTAACTAAGAATACGTAGAAACATACAAACCTCAATCTTAACGCAAAAGATTATTTGAGTTCCTGTTTTTTCAGCTTTACGCTGTATCCCGCGTATAGCAGGTTAGGCAGAGGGAACCTGAAAACCTAGTGTTAAGACACTCCGTTCCCCACTTTCCGTTGAATTGAGGCATTGCGTGCTGAGTGGCGGAACTCAACGCCGCGCTTTGTCTTGTTACCAAACCCAGGAAATGAAAATACTAAACTTTACTTTTCCTGGAGTTGAAATCAAACTCTGGTAAGTCAAAATGCGGCGTTGATTCTCGCCTCTTAATATACAATGTCTTGAATTCGGGTGGAAAGTGACGAACAGAGTGTCTTGACACTAGGTTTACTTTGACTACCCTGCTATGCGGGATAAAGCATGGAGATGCTTAAGTATTATAAATGAGAAAGTTTGTGAGGGTAGATAGATGTATGTTACTCTTACACCTAAAAACTACTGAACGGATCTAGATGAAACTTTACAATAATATAGTTTATACATCAGAATAACAAATAAGCTACAATTTATAAATACTTTGCGTAATTTGACCATAATATAACAATCAACATCTAGTATTATAAATTCAAATGTTTGTAGGGGAATGGTAGTTACTCTTTCAAGCAAAAATACTGAATGTATCTTGATGAAACTTTTACAGTAGTATAGCTTGAATATCAGAATAACAAATAGGCTGCAATTTATAAAGATTTTGTGTAATTTGGCCATAATATATGTAAAAAAAGTCATAGTCAAGTAATGTAGTTGACCTTTAGATGACCTTCACATACAGACACATCTTGTGTTTATTTTTACGAAGCAATTTGTATTATTAGATATTAATTTTCTATTCAAGTTTTAACGGAAATTGGTTGTTTTTAGTATTGTATAATTAAGTAATTATTTTACAAGTCAAGTTAATATGAATGCATCGTTTAGGGAATGTAACCTTATGAAGTGTTTGTAATACAAATTTAGATATATTTTTAGAACTCAACGCCTATGATGTATATATTTGTATGTATTTATTTGTATGATGTATTTATTTGCATACATACATAGCTTCACGCTGTATATGCGGATATAGCAGGGTAGATAGAGGGAACCTAGTGTTAAGACACTCTGTTCCCCACTTTCTGCCGAATTGATGTATTGCGTGCTGAGTGGCGGAACTCAATGCCGCGCTTTGCCTTATTACCAAATCCAGAAAATGACAAATTCCATTTCCTGGAGTGGGAATCGTACCCACAACCTGTCACGTATACAGTCGCACATTTGTGCCTCTGCGCCACGACAGGCGTTGGATTTCTTTATATTCTTAGGGAAACGGAAAAGTACTGAAATTTAATTGTCCATACAGACGAAATCGCGGCATACAGCTAGTAAGCTTATACAGTGTGAACATTACGAAACCGCCAACAAAGACAAAGCATTCATCAAAAATGTTAATATAGTACTAAAAATATTTTTCCAATCAATGATGTGGAGGAACGTGATATATTGTATAGAACAATACAGCGGCTATCTAACATCTTAACGGTTCACGGGTTTATTCGAATGTCTTAGCTGCTGTCGTCACGTCGATTGTTTGGGTAAAAACTATGGGTAATTAATATTGCAATATGTACTCGGTATGTTTATTTGGGATTTTATATTAGTTTCTTTTTTAGCTTCACGCTGTATCCCGCATATAGCAGGGCAGGCAGAAGAAACCTGAGAATTTATTACATTTCCTGGAATGGGAATCGAACCCACAACCTCTCGCGCTTACACTCGCACGCTTGAGCCTCCGCGCCACCATAGGCGTGTAAAAATATATTAAGTTAATAATATAAATGTTTCACACATTACCATGGTTTGACACTCATGTTTATATAAAGTGACATATGCGTTGCTAGGCAACGCGTTCTTTACGCGTCAACAGGGACACTAGTCCTAATAAACTCTCGCATTTATAATATAAGTAGGAGTTAGATTTGATAATGTTGTAAAGATGTCCTTGCTTTGTATCCGCAAGCCTTGTTTGGAGATCTTCACCATATATGTCATACGCTCTAATAATCCTATAAATAGAATATATATAGAAGAATCTATGTTTTGCCTGTCTGTTGAAAGATAAATTTTAAGTTCACATTGTTAATTTAAGTACGTATGTTTTGATATAAAGTTTAAATATATTTGTCCGCCAACGTTGTGGGTTCGATTTCCACTTTGGGAAATGTAAAAGTTAAGAATTTTAATTTCCTGAATTTGGCAACAAGGCAAACCGCGGCGTTGAGTTCCGCCACTCGGCGTAAAGTGGGGAATGGAAGTGTTGTAAGAGAATGGAGTGTCTTAACACTATACATAAGAAATCCTATTAATATTATAAATGCAAAAGTTCGAGATAATGGATGTTTGTTAGTGCTTGACGCAAAAACTATTGAAGCGATTTAAATGAAACTTAACAGTATTATAGCATATTTTATTTGAAATAAATGTGAACCCCCAACCACCGTTCAGTCATTTGTCTATTGAGTCATGGCATCATAGATTTCCTAATATTAGTATTAAATTTGTATTTTAAAGTAAAAAAAATTGAGCAAAGGCTAAATTAATGTTATGAATATTCAAAAAACTAACTGTGTCAATGTAAACGTCAAGTTAATAGTAATCATATATAATTTATACTCTAAGTTCAAATGTTTTTTTTTATTAAAGATAGCTTTCAATATATATGCAATTCGGTTAAATAATACAATTATGCAATTACTTAAATACTGAATTTGATTTTTTTTATATTTGTATCCAGCATATAGCAGGATAGGCAGATGTAACCTGAGAACCTAGTGTTAAGACACTCCGTTTCCCACTTTCTGCCGAATTGAAGCATTGCGTACTGAGTGGCGGAACTCAACGCCGCGCTTTGCCTTTGCTCTAAATTGGAACCGCCACTTAACACAACAGTAGGGATAAATAGTGAAGCTGACTTAAATATAGTTGATGCTCACTTGAAAATCTAGTTACAGATATTTTAGCTCTATAAAGATTATAACGTGGCAGGATATCCTATATCTGTAAGGTATCGTAATTGGTCCAAATTTTTAGAGAACCGTGTTAAGTAGAACATAATGGCGGACTTTATATTACCACAGCGAAAAATGACAATAATTTAATATCATCATCCGGAGTAAAAATAGAACCTACAACTATCGCCCTAACAGTCATATGGTATCCTTACTCTATGAAATGGCTTCATCCATACATACGTAGTCATCGCTGTATCCCGCATAGTACTTATATGACAGAGGAAACCTAGTGTTAAGACACACTACGTTCCCCACTTTCCGCCGAATTGAGGCATTGCATGCTGATTGGCGGAACTCAACGCCGCGCTTTGCTTTGTTTCCAAATCTAGGAAATGAAAATTTCGATTTCCTGGAGTGAGAATCGAACCCACAACCTGTCGCGTTTACAGCCGCATTAGGCGTTAATGGCTTCAAAAGATACCTATCTGAAAAAAAAATAATTATTTAATTTTAATTACATTATAAATAGATCTCAAAAAAAAGTTCATGCAACACCATAATAATGTTGTCAATAAATGAATATGTAAAAAACAGTTCCAATGTATGTGAATATGTTTATAAAATCATCATTTTAATTGTATTGACTTAGACATCTTGTCACTTGGTTATTAAAGAACCTACACGATACTTGCTTAGTTTTGTTTATGTGTTATTTACTAGCTTATATACCCTGATTTCGTTTGCGTGGACCTAAAAATATTACTTTTATTCTTTTTTCGGAATTTCGAAAAATCTTCTCTTAGCCTTTCAAGGCTAAGGAGCTTTTCACTTCTTTTTTCTTCTCCTTTAAATTTAAAAAATCGACCTTGAAAGGGAGAAACCCTTACAAGGCCGATTATTTAAAATTTATTCGTAATCGTTTGTTCATAGTGTCTTTTATAGATAATCTATAATCGTAATGCCTATTTATATTTTAAAAAATGTATGGAAGTACAAGTTATCAACTTATTAACGCCTGGAAGGGATATATTTTTAAGTTAATTTTAAATTTTTATTGTAATAAAATATATGAGAAGCTACTTCACGCTCTATCCCGCATAATAGAGTATTCAAAAGGAACCCTGCGTCACGTCACTTTGCTCTCCAATTTCCGCCCGATTTCAAGAATGACGTGTTATGTGGAGGAACATAACGTCACACTCTGTCTTACCAGAGTTGAAAAACGAAAATAATTAAAATATAATCATGTCCGGAGTAGGATTCGAACCTACAACCAATCGCATTTATAAACAGACACTGTCCAACTACGCCATGATGACCTCTAATAAAATATATGATTTCCGATTTACTAATCAGCGATGTTGCTCCTACTTTATGGTTATTATAACCTTATAATTATTCTACTGTTAACCTAGAAACCACTCAAAGTTAATAACTACCTACAATAATACAATGGTAGATTTTTAAAAATAAGTGCTATAAATGCATCACTATTCGTGATTTCTTCGAATACCAGTTAAATTGTAAAGTTTAAATTGTAAAGTTAAAATATTAAGATCATAGTAACTTCGATTCCCACTCGGGGCAATAAATATATTTAAATTATTATATTTCTTCCGCTCTAGTAAGATAAAGCGCGGCGTTGAGTTCCGCCATTTAACAGGTAATGTCTAGAATTCGAGCAGAAATCGGAAAACGGAATGTTTCAACACTAGGTCCTCTATGACTACCCTGCTTTGTTATATAAAGCATGAAACTGCTTTTTTTACAAATTCAACTTGCATATTATTTAGGAAAATTATCGAAAATACTCATATTCAACAGTTGTATAGTCAATATGCATAGATATTTCTCTTCACAGCATAAACTATATATGTATAAAGAAAACCTTTAACACTTTCAAGGGAATATTTTTTAATAATAAAGAGGAAGAACTATATATTTTGTTATCTATTAAAAAATGACACTAAGTACTAATTACGTTTAATTCAATTGAAAATGTAATAAATTATATAGAAATATAATAATTTTATAATTGTAACGCGTTGATGTCTTTTGTATGTGAACTTAGTATAAACGAGCACGTATTGATTTAAAGATTTCTATATCATTACATCACTATGAGTTTTATTTGAATAAGTAATATTTATGAAATGATTTCTCTGTATTTAAATAAATAATGTGTAAATCTGCATTTTTCTTTAAATGAACATATAAACGTTTAATAGTCATGTGTTTGTTATATTTTTATAATATATCTTTTAAAATTTTGCAAAGTATAATGAATATATTGTATTAAGATACATATAGGAAAAAATACATAAATAGATAAACAAAAGAAAATTTTAAGCTTACAATATTTTTTATTTTTTTTTAACTTCACGCTGTATCCCGCATATAGCGGGGTAGGCAGAGGGAACCAGAG
Source organism: Philaethria dido (assembly GCA_033558755.1). Taxonomy (NCBI): domain Eukaryota; kingdom Metazoa; phylum Arthropoda; class Insecta; order Lepidoptera; family Nymphalidae; genus Philaethria; species Philaethria dido. Next base: position 139,496 of record JAKGSA010000259.1, read on the forward strand.
AATCTAGTGTTAAGACACTCCATTCTCTTTCAACATTTCCATTCCCCACTGTAAAATAATAATCTACCCATTTAATTAGACTCAAGCTCTCGTGACATAATGAAATAGCATCTCAGAAGACTAATAATCTCGTGACTATAAATATAATTGATTTTGAATTTGATCTTCATTCGGGGAATGATTTAAATTATTTTATCTCTTCGCTTCTATTATCGAGTTTGACCTCTCAACACAATGTCCTGAGTCCGGAAAAGAAGTGGAGAACGGAATATCATAGCACTATGATTAATCGGCTATGCCGGATAAAGCGTGAGTACTCAGAGAAAAAAGACCACAAAATATAAAAAACAACAGCCATAATTAACGGTAACACTTAAATTATTATAAAGCGTAAGATTCATAAAGTGATTACACCATAAGTTGTGGACCTCGTAGTATCCATCACTTTCCAGTATTCACTTTCTCAACGTTGCAACATGCTCTTTTGAATTTTATTAAGATGACCAAATATACGAAGGTCAGTAACGAAATTACTAATGGACGTGCGAGTTATTGCGTCTTGATAACAGCTTCTGTTAATAGACTATTCATTAATTATACTTAGCTGTAGTTGTTTATGTTAAGCTCAGGCACAGTGAGATAGAGTATGGCTGTAACCAATTGATTATGGATTCAAATCTCACTCAGGCGTATGCTTATATTCAAATAATTATTATTTAAGACATTTAGTAAGATAAGCCGTGGCGTTGCGTTCCACCACTTATAAGATATCTCTAATTTGGTTAGGAAACGGAGTGTCTTAACATTGGGTTCTTTCTACCTACGCTGTGATATACGGGTAAATGTCTCAAACTGAGAAAATGTCATATTAAACAGCTAAGTTAATATACCTAGTATAGTAACACAAAGTGCGGCGTTGAGTTCTGCCACTTCGTGTAGTTTATAGGGTTACAACGAAAATAGGAGTCGGAGTGTCTTGACACTATTCTCTCTCTCCCTCTTATTCAAGGAAAATAGCTACATTTTTATCTTCCAAAATATTATAAAACATGAAATAGCAGAATAACAATTTATAATTTATTCCTATCATATGATAAAATATTATCGTCACAGTAGTCTACGTAAATGCGATTTATGTATATCAATCGAAATGACTTTGTACCGCATCTAATTCTATAAATGCTGTATCGAATTTGACTACTGTGTTATAGTTGTATGATGAAGTTGTATAAAAAAGTTATTAGTATGTTATATTAAAAAATACAATCAAGAATTTTTGTGAAATAATATATCAAGAAAATATCTTGATATATTATTTCACATTTAAAATATAAAATATAAAATGTATAAAAATGAAATACAATACAGGTGGAATTTAGTTTATTATATTTTCTAACTCAACTACAGTCTCCCAATACGTAACAAATTTCAATGTCAATCACACCATCTGGAACTCTACTAGTGTGCGGTTACATAGGAACCTCCTTCAAAATGCCACCGATTTGTGGAACGGCCTACCTGCGACAATGTTGCTCGGTACCTACCCACAAAATGCTCGTCCATCTCTATCTTAAAGGCCGGTAACTCCTCTGGTATCACACGAGGTCATGACCGACAGTAATCATTTACCATCAGATGACCTGAACAACCGTTTGCCTTGTCCTTCCCAATAACAAAAAACTTTGCTAGATAACAACTACATACTTTACTCTATGATTTTCAACTAAATCGTAATTTAAAGTCAACACACACAAAAATATACGAATCTCTCATCATTTATCGTATGCTCAATCACACCAGGATTTCCTCAAGCGAATGTGTGCAGTCTATCAAAACATTTCAAACAAAGTATAATAATTACTTAATAGCTCTTAACATCTAACATATAACAACGAAATTTGTGGCTTATTATAATTATTCATAGATTTCAATGTCAACGCCTCAAAAATGTTGTGGTAAAAAAATCTTAATGTAAACACAGTACTCTAGTCCCTATACTTGTTGTAATAAAGCATATATTACTTTAACATATTATTAGGTGACATCAATAGTGGGTATACAAGCAAATATGCCAAAGGTTGCTGAAGAGCCTTACGAGGAAGAATAATACGGATCTTTTGCCATCCTTGTCGCTAAAAAAATCTATTTACAGTACAGTACAAAATCACAATTTCAAGTGTACTTAATATTTATTATGTTAATTACGTAATCGTGTAAGAAATTACCAAATGTGTGTAAATTATTTGCTTTTAAATGAAGGTATTTTTTTTAACGGTTAACAGGTTGCAGGTTCGATTCCCACTCCAGAAAATCGAATTTTTCATTTCCTGGTTTTTCATTTCATTTGGTGAGAAGGCAAAGCGCTAAGGTGGGGAACGGAGTGTCTGAACACTAGGTTCCCGGTTTCTATATACAGCGTGAAGCTATATATTTATGTATTTATGTATGTTATTCTTTTATATCAAATGGCAATGATTGTAATATTAATAGAAATATTATTGCAAACAATTGTATTATTTTTTACTGTATTATTTTGTGGAAATAGGGAAGAAAAGGAATGAATTTGATAATTCACGAGTCAAAACATTGAAAAAATAATTTATTTTATCTTATTAACCTATTTCATGTGGCCGCCTTGGCACAGCCCAGTATTTATAAACATGATACACTTATGTGTTTGATTCACACTCTAGTAATAATTTAAACTGAATTATTTCCATTTTTCCCCCTGTGATAAGAAAAAACGTGACATCAATTTACGCTCTCAACACGCAATGTGTGAACGGAGTGTCTTTACACTAGGTTTTCTATGACTCATCTAAGAATGACTAACAATTCATATTCATTTTACCAATGTTTAAAAACTACAGCATCAATGATAGTGCCTTATAACTTTTCGATTCCGTAACATTTTTCTATATATTTCGTTTTTAACTTCACGCTGTATCCCGCATATAGCAGGGAAGACAGAGGGAACCTAGTGTTAAGACACTCCGTTTCCCACTTTCCACCGAATTGAGGCATTGTGTGCTGAGTGAATTTTTCATAGAATTTTCTATTTTAGTATTAAACTGAATTCTCTAACGATAAATAAAACAAATAAGGTCATTCAAGGTTGATATTGCTACTGTAAACTAGTTCTAAGCGCACATCCATATATGGTGACTGACTCGTATTAACATATGGACGCATCTCTATTAAATTTTTATATCCTAGATCGACTTTAGCGATTTAAGTGGGTTTAGTTTTTTTTCCTTTTTGATATTAATATCTTGACAGAGATGGAGCAATCGTGGCGTTATAGGTTCGATTCCCATTTGGGGTAATGATTATATTTAATTTATTTTTAAGAGAATGGTTCTCTTGTTCCCTCTGCCTACCCTGCTATATGCGGTTACCCTGCTATTGCGGCGGAAGGAGAAAATCATATTTTAAATATTTTCAATTCCCCGTTTTAGTAAAGCAAATGTCTTGATTTCGCATTTACAATGTCTCGATTTCGGGCGTAAAGGAAAAAATAGATTGCCTTGGCGATAAGTTCTCCCAAACTATAAGAATAAATGCTAAAGATGACAAAAAATATATCTAGATTACAACACAGTAGACAATGATAGTACAAAGTAAATGGCAATGATGCCATAAACATGTCATATTTTTAAAATTATCATTTCCATGCATCTGTTGTGTGTTAATTAAAATTAAAAAAAAAAACAAACCTTTTTAATAACTTCTGATATCCTCTATTAATCTTTATCATTATAGCATCTATAGTCTATTTTTTTAAATATTAATTAACACTTTTTTTAATCTAATATTAGGTGGTTTTTTCCCACACAACAAGATAGCCAGATATAGTTAATGTCAACAAAAACTAATGCCACTCTTTGTCTTGCCAGAGCAGAAAATGAATATAATTTAAAAATAGTAATACCCCCCCGAGCTGGAATTGAACTCACAACTGATCTTGTCAATGATTCAATGAAATTGTTCAATTATATAATTTGAAATGTTATTACATGTTACGAGGGTCTACCCTTTTTTTCGTGAGGAAATCCATTACATATACCTGCCCGATCGGGGACTCGGGACTGGCTGTAAATAGGTCGTCCATATATCCGTTAAAACCTCACGGTGCTCCTTCTCTACCGCCACTAGCTGAAGCCAATGAGAACTCACCAGGGACTACCCTGGTAACGTGTAATGACATTTTTTTTTTATTTATTTATTAGATTCACCAGTAGTTACATCGGATATAATTTACAATAGTTTGTTTTCATTCTTATAGCTAAATGCATTACCTTTTAAGGTGAATACCACATGCAATTATAAGGACAAGACTTTTTTTACAGAATTAATTTTAAAATGTTATTAAATTACTATCAATGAATAGAAAAGAACACATAAAAGAAAAAATATTGAAGTTCTTTTTTTTGCAACTTCACGTTGTATCCCGCATATAGCAGGGTAGGCAGAGAGAACCTGAGAACCTAGTGTTAAGGCACTCCGTTCTCTTACAACAATTCCGTTCCCCACTTTCCGCCGAATTGAGGCATTGTGTGCTGAGTGGCGGAACTCAACGCCGCGCTTTGCCTTGATACCAAACCCAGGAAATGAAAATACTAACATTTCCTGTAGTGGGAATCGAACCCACAACCTGTCGCATGTACATTTACTAAAGTTATTTAAGCAACTAAACCTAATACTAGTTAGGCTCGTTAATATCTTCAATATTATTATTGTTTCTACATTCTCATATCATATTCTTTTCTCATAAAGAACTTTAGTAAAAAAATACTTTAAATTTTTCGTCCTTGTATCGATGATGCAAACAAACTCCATTAATTATGTAACCTCAGGTGTTTTCGGAATTTAATGCCGAACAAGACATAAATGTGACTCTTAAATAATCTTATTTCACAGATGTCTTTTAAGATGATGTGAATAATTTATGATAATTTATTATTATATTTAAAAATGTATTGGATGTATTATTTAATAAATTAATGTTAATATTATAAGAAGCCATCGCAATGAGATAGAGTGAAACTATAAGCGCGTTTGGTTGTATGTTCGATTCCAATACGAATGGGGTGTTTTTTCCTTTTTTTTTAGCTTCACGCTGTATCCCGCATATAGCAGTATAGGCAGGGGGAACCTGAGAACCTAGTGCGATTTTATTTATATCTCTATTTAAGAAACCTTCTAGTGCATAGGGACAGCTGCATCATTTTATAAATACCATTTTCATTTCCATAATCGAAATTGGTTGTGGGTCCAATTCCCTTGGGAGAATTAATTATTTTTAAATTATTTTCCCATGTCCGCTTTGATAAAAAAAAAATGCGGCATAGAGTTCGGTCACTTAATGTTTTATTTATAGAACGTGAATGGAAAACAAAGAACAGAATATTTTGACACTAAAAGTCAGTCGTATTGATACGATTTTCATAGTATCAATATTAAATTTTAGAATCTACTAGGTTAAGTAGAGCTTACAAAAAATAACCAAATATTGATACATGAAAAAACTATATTATTAATATAGTTATATAAATATAAAAACAATACATTCATACTTACATAGCTTCACGCTGTATCCCGCATATAGCAGGTTAGGCAGAGGGAACCTGAGTACCTAGTATTAAAACACTCCGTTCCCAATTTACAACCGAATTAAGGCATTGCGTGCTGCGTGGAACGCCGCGCTTTGCTTTCTTACCAAACCCAGGAAAATGTCCATTTCCTGGAGTGGGAATCGAACCCACAACCTGTCGCGTTAACAGACGCACGCTTGTGCCTCTGCGCCATGATAGGCGCTACTTGTACACATATAAACAACAATTATAGTATAAAACCATATAACCTACAAAAACATTAATAGCTAACAACAACACATTTAAGCATTTACTGCAAATACGATTAAAGGGCACTTAAATATATAATTACTACAAACACTTCACATACATGTAGAGACTACACCTATGTGACAAATCGACATTGGTTCTTGATGGGCCAATTATTATGAACAATTGTACAAATTCAATTTGTACAATTGTTCATAATAACCTATGTGACAAATCGACATTGGTTCTTGATGGGCCAATTATTATGAACAATTGTATAAATTCAATTTTGTATGATTATATGTTATAATATAGCATTTATTGATATTATAATGTATAAATAGTTAGAGGCCGTCATAGCTCAGTGGAACAGCTTCTAAATGTAAGTGTGATTAGTTGTGGATTCGATTTACACTCGGGGTTTTTTTTCTTTTTTTTTGTAGCTTCACGCTGTATCCTACATATAGCAGAGTAGGCAAAGGAAACCTGAGAACCTAGTGTTAAGACATTCCGATCCCCACTTTCCGCCGAATTGTGGCATTGCGTGCTGAGTGGCGAAACTTAACGCCGCGCTTTGCCTTGTTACCAAATCTTAATATAATAATCACCTGAGTTAAACCTACAATCAATTGCACTTACAGTCACGTGCTATTCCACTGCACCACGATTGCCTCTTACTTTATAATATATAGATTAGTTACGTATATAGATACAATATGCATATTAAGAAAAACCGGTAGCGAGATGTCTATCTTAACGGACCGTAATGAAGCTGTTTCTTTGCACGTGAACGTTCAATGGCGCTATATAAGCAATGTATTATGCCTTCAGTATGTATATTTAAAGGTCCAGTCCAGTCCAGTCCAATTTAGGGTCCAGTTTTCTAGTTTTTACAAATATTAGATAAAACTATTTTAACCGCGCATATTTTAGTGTTTTACCTGTAAGCAGTAACTACTGTAAGGTGACAGAAAAGTTAGATTTCCAAAAATGTGTTTTCGAATACTAAGTATACTAACGTTTGTCGTGGCGCAGAGGCACAAGCGTGCGACTGTAAACGCGACAGGTTGTGGGTTCGATTCTCACTCCATGAAATGTAAAATTTAGTATTTTCATTTCTTGGGTTTCGTAACAACGTAAAACGCGGCGTTGAGTTTCGCCACACAACACGCAATGCTTTAATTCGGCGGAAATTGGAAAACGAAATTGTTGAAAGAAAATGGAGTGTCTTAACACTAGTTTCTCAGGTTCCCTCTGCCTACCCTGCTATATGCGGGTTACAGCGTAAAGTTAAAAAAAAAAAAGAAAGTATATGACTTTATTCCAGTTAAACTATTTTAATATTTCTTTAGAATCGTCGTAAAGACTCTATGTAACGAAAATGCGTCAGTATAAAGAAACAAATATATAAATGTATAGAAGTATGTTGGTGAGAGAATAAAATAGAAAATATACTACACAGTAATAACTAAATATGTTTTCTAAATATGAAAACGTATAAAAATTTGACGCAGCGGGACTCGAACCCGCGCCTCCTGGAAACCGTCCAAGCGCTCTGACCACTAAGCCATGCATTCAAACGCATCAATGGAAAGCAGGACTGGGAATTGAACCTACAAGCTGCCGCGTTTCCAATCGCACGCCTGTGCCTCTGCGCCACAACAGGCGTTTAGTATTTATCAGAGCTCTATCATTTCTATATCTATAGATAAACATCTACACATATTTATATATAAAGCTATATATAAATATGTGTAAGTACAAATAATATAAGTTTTTGTTCATAATTCAAGCTTACAATTATTTAAGAATAAATGAGAAACAAAACAGCATCATACTTTATCCCACAAAATAGGGTAGCCAGACAAAACCTATTGGCAAAACAGTGTTTTCCACATTGAAATTGCATGTTTAGTAGCGGAACTTAACGCCGTGTTTTATCTTACCAGGGCGGAGAAATGAAAATAATTTGACATAAGGATTAATGATTAAAATCTAGTGTACTTGTGTAGTACTAATATTTGCTATATGAGTGTAAAATTTATTTACATAGCTGCCATCATGTTGACATATCCAGCATACACAGCCTTAACTAACTAACAATGTCACATAGAAAAAAACAATAAATATTTAAAGATATAACCATATTATTAAGTTATTTCTTACTTTCAATAAATATATTGAAGCGTTTGTGACATAGGGCAGTATCTATAGTGTTGTGGGTTCGATTCCCAACTAGGGGGAAACATACATTAAAATTCATTTAATTCCCTGTCAAAAAACAAAACAAAGCGCGGCGTTAAGTTCCACCTCACCAGATATTACCTATATGTCGAATAAAAGTGAACTTTGATAATTTCTTTTTTACATGATAGCTAGTGTTTCTTATGTGGTCCCATTTAAATTAAGTTAAGATCTGATTAGTAGTTTATGAGTAATTCGTAACAATTATACCTTTTAGTGCATTTTGAAAGCGATTTTCGTTTTTTTATTAAAATATTAATTATCCTAAGTAAATAACAGTTAAAATATTAAAACATTGCCTAAACAATATAAGATTAGTTACAACTATATATCCGTTCCTAACGATCGTGTACAACATTTGCTTACGCTACACATAAGTAGAATTTATAAGGACCTTTGACCTGACAGACGCTTTCAAAACATCTTTACTTTGCTAAAATACGCAGTGAGGTCTAACCTTGAATATTTAAGTTTTATATGATATATTTTATTTCTTTTTAATTATATATATGAAAAAGATCTTGACGCCTGTCGTGGCGCAGAGGCACAAGCGTGCGACTGTAAGCGCGACAGGTTGTGGGTTCGATTCCCACTCCAGGAAATGTAAAATTTAATATTTTCATTTCTTGGGTTTGGTAACAAGGCAAAGCGCGGCGTTGAGTTCCGCCAATCAACACGCAATGCCTCAATCGGCGGAAAGTGGGGAACGAAATTGTTGAAAGAGAATGGGGTGTCTTTACACTAGGTTCTCTAGTTCCCTTTGCCTACCCTGCTATATGCGGGATACAGCGTGAAGTTAAAAAAAATATATGTTAAAGTGGGGAACAGAACGGAGTGTCTTAACACTAGGTTCTCAGGTTCCCTCTGCCTACCCTGCTATGTGCGGGATACAGCGTGAAGCTAAAAAAAAAGATCATGCTTTATTTCGCAGTAGAGTAATTCAACAGAAGAGAGAGTATTCAGGCACTCCGTTCACAACTTCAACGCTCAAATTCGAGCCATTGCGTATTGAGTTCTATTGTGATATTTATTTTAATAACTTTTATGATTTTCTTTGAAAAAATATTGGTTGCTTTTAGCTTCACGCTATATCCCGCACATAGCAGGGTAGGCAGAGGGAACCTGAGTACCTAGTGTTAAGACACTCCATTCTATTAAGATTATCGTTCCCCACTTTCCACCGAATTCAGGCATTGCGTGCTAAGTGACGTAGTGGCGGAACTCAACACCACGTTTTGATATATTACCAGAGCGAGAATATGAAATTTTTAATGAATATAATATTTAATATTTTCATTTCCTGGAGTGGGAATCGAACCCACAACCTGCCACGTTTAAAGTCGCACGGTTGTGCCTCAGCGCCACGACTTGCTTCAACAACTTGCTGTCACTGACCAATGGAATAAACAGTTTTTTTTTAATTTCTACAGAAATTCCGATAACATTGTGTGTCATCGGATCCGTATTGATTGAATCCGTTTTGATGGAACTTTATCGTTACATCGAGGTCGTATTTAAATGTCAAGGTTGTTGAAGAAATGTGTGCATAATTGTAATTTATTATAGTTAACAGTTTATACTAGGTTCTCTTTGATAACCCTGCTATTTAGGAAAAAGCGTTAGCTGGGTTTTTGTCAATAAATTAAAATAATTTAAATTTAAAATGACTTCAAATAAAATGCAAGTATATTACGGATAACTCAAAAACTATTCGTCAGCTATCATATATAAAAACATAATCACAATTGGTTCCTCAAGTTAAGTTATGGGATAAGAGCGTAAAAAATATAGTGGAACTGATAACCTCCTCTTTTTTTAAGTCGGCTACAAATATATATATATATATATATATATATATATATATATATATATATATATATATATATATATATATCACATAAATAAAGTTCGATAATGACTATTGTAGTTTGAATCTGTGTTGTATCCATTAACGCCTTCCTCCAGAAAATTAATTAATAATTGTAAGACAATAAAAACAGAAGCTTTATTACCACAGGAAAAAAAAATTAAAAAATCACTGCAAATCGAACCCACAACCAACCATGTCTATAATCAGACATTTCCCACTGAACCTATTATACGTATATATTGGTAGTGTCACAAATTATCATAAATAAAATTTCTTACATATATAAAATTTGACTACACATCGAATGATTAATTAACCAATGCAACATATACTGTCAAAGCAAGCAGTATTGAGCAAGAGTAAAGGGCGAAGCGCCATATATGGTCATGAATGGCATCGGACATCGTATTCTTATCTTGCTAGTGAATATGTTAATTTTCCCTTGAAGTAAACAATAGTTGTTTTTAACTTATTTTAACGCATGTCGTGATGCAGAGGCACAAGCGTGCGACTGTAAACGCGGCAGGTTGTGAGTTCGATTCCCAATCCAGGAAATGAAAATTTTAAATAATATTTAATATTTTCATTTTCTGGGTCTGGTAACAGGGCAAAACGCGGCGTTGAGTTCCGCCACTCAGCACGCAATACCTCAATCCGACGGAAAGTGGGCGTTCCCCACTTTCCCGCGTTTCCCACACGAATTGTTGTAAGAGAACGGATTGTCTTAACAATAGGTTCTCAGGTTCCCTCTGCCTACTCTGTTATAAGCGAGGTACGGCGTGATACTAAAAAAAAAAATTTAGCTAAAAGAGGATGTGTTTTTTTGACGCGAACTTTTTTAGCGGCGCTATGCATTTTTTGTATTGGATAAAAATGTTAAACTCACGTCAGGACGCGTTACCTGATCGATAATTCGTAAGACGGAGGGAAGGCACGTAAACTTTGACTGAAAAAAAAGACAATATATTATTCTTAGAAATTCTATAAGTAATAAAGTGTTTTGGTGATGGTTTTCAAAGGATTTTCATGTAATAATTTCAATTCAATTGATAAATCACAATGAGTTATTAATATTTTTTGATTTTTGTTGCGTCTGAATGTTCTTGTGCGTTTCTTACTCTACCAAGATAAAGTTTTCACTTCTACCGGCACTCCCGGAGTGCAATCCGTTTTCTCTTGTTGGGGTTTAGTTGTTTAAAGTTTTAACTACGATATTAACTTTTCATTACTAAGCACACACGTTGGATCGTAAGTCACAGGCACTCCCAAACTCCTCTCTCTGCAACGCGATGGGCACCCGCACGTTTAATCCATGGCGCGCTAAGGAGTTTCTTTTCTACAATTATAAAAGAGACCATTGGGGCGCAGTGAGATTGTGACTGATAGTAAATGTGATGTAGAAGGTTCAGTTCCCACTTAAGGGAATGATATTTAAATTATTTTCTTTTTTCCGCTCTGGTCATCCTTTTTTTTTCTTTTTTTTTTAACTTCACGCTGTATCCCGCATATAGCGGGGTAGGCAGAGGGAACCTGAGAACCTAATGTTAAGACACTCCGTTCTCTTACAACAATTCCGTTCCCCACTCTCCGCCGAGTTGAGGCATTTGCGTGCTATGTGGCGAAACACAACGCCGCTGATCATACATCTTATCTCTATTCCTTTTTATATATTTAAATTTCTTTAAAGTATTTTTCCCGCTTTGGTAAGCCAAAGTGCGTCATTGAGTTCCGCCATTTAACACGCAACTCTCTGATTTCCCTATAGCGCGGGAAGAAGTTTCACGCTTATTGGCTATATTACATTATATTTTTAGTTAATTCTCATCAAAAAAGTTTAAGCAACGAATGTCATTACGAAAAATCATTAATTCGCTTCAAGCAAAGTAAATTAAATGGTAAATCAAGTTTCGGTGTCAAGTACTTATGTCATCGCTTGCGCAACACATAACTATGTATTGTTTAATTTGTATTATTTTGTTATGTGCTTGAACTATTACCATCCGCCATCATGTGTGGGAGGAATTACTTGAGTAATTATAGACAAATTATAAGAAAATATGGTTAGAAATTATATTTTTATATCGTGGCTAAGTTAGCAGTGGCAATGTGACCATATAACACGATTGTTATCGGCTTACTTTTTGTATGTTACAAAAAATCAGTGGTGAGTTTACGTGCAGGCTGAGTAGACTGGAATGACGATTTTCGAGATTGGGGATGTTATGAAATCCAAGATCGTCAAAATCTATACAGCCTACATACATAGCTTCACATTGTATTCCGCATATAGCAGGGTAGGCAGAGGGAACCTAGTGTTAAGACTTCCCCACTTTTCGCCGAATTAGGCATTGCGTGATGAGTGGCGGAACTCAACGCCGCGCTTTGCCTTGTTACCAAACCCAGGATATGAAAATATTAAATTTCCTGGAGTGGGAATCGAACCCACAACCTGTCGCGTTTACGCCACAACAGGCGTTACTTTACATCCCATCACTTAAATATATAAATACGCCACTGTAATAATATTTTTGTTCATTATAGTGTTGTGTATTGAAAGAATTATTGAAAAAATCCCACGTAGACTAGATATTTCAATTCCTTTTTTTTTCATTTTCGCAAAAAGGGTTGGCAAGCAAAGCGAACAAAGAGCAGAATCACTTATAGTATAATAAAAATTATATTATTATAATTAGATTCAAATCATTTATAATTTTGGTATAAAAAATATAGAAAAAATGTAAACATTTAGTGAGGGTTCGATACCTATCTCCTGAGTTACCGGTATATAAGGTAGATACGGTACGGTACGGTAGATAAGGTATATTTAAATTATTTTAATTTATCCAATCTGGCACAATGAAATGCGGCGTTGAATTCCGCAGTATAATTATCAAGACACAGATTTTGCTAAGAAAAGAAGCTCCTTCTTTTATACTGATAATTTCCGGGAATTTTAAAATTTTTGACTTACGCCAATTTTCATTATAAGCACAAAATGCAGCATTGTGTTTACTTTGTTGTCCACTTTCTACTTATTTACAGTCATCATAGACTCAATTGCGGAACCTAATGTCCTACTTTATCTAACCGTATAGAGAAAATGTATCAGATTCACGCTTTTTTACATATAGCAATAGCTTAATAGTTAGAGAAAAGTGTCAAGACACTCCGTTCTCCGCTTTCCGTTGGAAATCGAGATATAACGCTTTAAGTAGTGGAACGCCTGTCGTGGCGCAGAGGCACAAGCGTGCGACTTTAAACGCGACAGGTTGTGATTGATTTCCACTCCAGGAAATGTAAAATTTAGCATTTTCATATCTTGAGTTTGGTAACAAGGCAAAGCGCGGTGTTGAGTTCCGCCACTCAACCCGCAATGCCTCAATTCGGCGGAAAGTGGGGAACGGAATTGTTGAAAGAGAATGGAGTGTCTTAAAACTAGGTTCTCTGGCTCCCTCTGTCTACCCTGCTATATGTGGGATACAGTGTGAAGTTAAAAAAAAATAGTGGAACTCAACATCGCTATTGTCGGTAATAGAGCAGGGAAAAGAAAGTAACTTAAACATTTCAACGAGTAAAGATCAAACCCATAAGCAATCGTGTCTACAATCTAACTGTCAAGTGATTATTCTTATAATTTTTTTGCTAAAATTATAAAAATAATATATTATTTAATATTTAACGCCTGTCGCAGCGCAGAGACACAAGTGTGCGACTGTAAACACGACAGGTTGTGGGTTCGATTCCCACTCCTGGAAATGGAATTTTTCATTTCCTGGGTTTGGTAACAAGGCAAAACGCGGCGTTGAGTCCCACCACTCGGCACGCAATGCCTCAATTCGGCGGAAAGTGGGAAACGGAGTGTCTTAACACTAGGTTGCCTCTGCCTACCCTGCTATATGCGGGATACAGCGTAAAGCTATGTATGTATGTATGTATGTATGTATGTATGTATTTAATATTTTAATGTAAAACGTTACATTCAGTAGGTACATATATTACATCCTGTTTAATGCATTTTCTATTTCATTCTCTCACCGACGTTACCGAGTAAGTCCTACGCATTTATGTGTTTGTATTTTATATACCGTAAGGCATTTTCGTTACATCAAGTGTCAAATCACAACAATTCTAAAAAAGATTCCCTCCAAAACTAATAGTTATTTAATTTTATTACAAAATAGCAAATTTCGATCGACATATGACCTTTAATTTAATGACCTCTGATTATTTTTACTACCGCTATCATAAGATCTAAACTCAAAAAGGTTATTCAAAATAATGAACGTTAGAACGAAGACAAGAGGTCGCCTCTTCACATGTCCGTTTAAATCCGACCTATGCAAGAGGTCAGGTGATATATGGCGAGATGGTAAGAGTAACGAAATAACAAAACGAATTTGTTATTGCAAAACTTGGTGTAAATATCTTTTTAATTTCGCGTAACCACCTTTTGTGCCTCCTTTAGTAATTGCCTTTTCATTCCATTTTTTTTAGCTTCACCTAGTATTAAGACACTTCGTTCTCCTTTAATATTTTCGGTCCCCACTTTTTAATATTATATTAATATAATTAAATGGAAATAATAGTTTCACGCTTACCTGCTTATGTTCAGGGTAAACAAAGAGAACATAGTGTTCAGGCACTCCGTTTTCCAATTTCCTTACGAATTTAGGTGGTAGGAGGTTCGTCCTCCGACTGGCTCGCGACCACTATCATGTCAAAGACGAACCGCCAAATATCTAATGATGTGTTCCGGTTCGATGGCATGTAAGCCAGATTTTTCCCTTTCCCACCCATGCTTTCCCCAAAATGTGGTGGTTCTGATAGTGGACTACTACATTGTCCCCCCTTCCATCAGTATCCTCTAGGTTGGCAACGCATCTACAACATCTCTGGTGTTGTAGATGTCTATGGGCGAAGGTAACCACTTACCATCAGGTGGTCCTTCTGCTCGTTTGCCGTCCGTTATCAATAAAAAAAAAAAAAAGAATTTGAGAGATTGTGTGTCTTACTTTTCTCTTTAGGTATTATATATATTCTTACATCTTTCACTTTTTTTTTATATATAAACTATTAAAAATATTTATTTTTAACTTGCAACAACTATAACTTTAATTATCATACAAATTGCACTTCTTATAGAAATGTTATAAGTTGTAACAAGCATATAAGAATGTCAACGTAGTTTAAATGGGTGTAATTTAATTTCCAAGAGTTTTTTTTTGTTGTACCCCTGCACCACGACAGGCCCTTTTTCCAAGAGATGCAGGTTCAAATCCCGCTACGTTCAATATGTTATACGTACCACATATACAATCTCTAGTTCTCAAAATAGAAAACCGTCTCAGTCGTTGAATTTTCAGCTCTATTTTCACGAAGTTTCATCAAAATCACTTCAGCTAACACATGAAAGATTGACAGACAGACGAGTTACTTTCAAAATATTACTACATACAAAATTTACATATATAAAGAGATATTTTAAAATACTTAAAATTACATCATAGAGAGACAAAGTTAAGTAAATGCAGACAATCATAGTCTAATTTGTCAAGCTTCGAAAATGAAATTTTTGTTATATAATTTTGAACATGTACTAAGGAATATACTTTAAAAAGTGGTAATTTCACGCTATATCCCGCATATAGCAGGGTAGGCAGAGGGAACCCGAGACCTAGTGTTAAGACACTTTTTTCTCTTTAAGATTTCCATTCCCCACTTTCCGTCGAATTGAGTGGCGGAACTAAACGCCGCACTTTATTTTGCGGTAGTCGTTTGTAGAGCGAGGAAATGAAAATACTAAATACTAATTTATAATTTCTTTTCCTGAACTTTTATGTTTAATTATTATCAATCACTTAATTTAATGATTAAATATTTGATAAAATTTGGCACCATGAAAACGTTTCTAAAGTTATTCAATGAGTAATAAATAGATTGTTTTGTTACTTGGCTTATTTTATTATTTTTTTTTCCTGCATATTAGAGAGATTCTAGTGTCTAAACACTCCGTTCTGTATTTTCCGCCTGAATTTGAGACATTGCGTGTTAAGTGACGGAATTAAACTTCGCGCTTTGTCTTAGCAGAGTAGAGAAACAATATATATATTTATATATAAACAATTTTTCGAGTGAGAATCGAACCCACAACGAATTGCGAATACAGTTTAACAGTGCTCCACTGCGCTATAATGGCCTCAATATTTTTTTTACCTTCACGCTATATCCCACATGTAGCAGGATAGGTAGAGGGAACCTGAGAACCTAGTGTTAAGACACTCCGTTCTCCACTTTCCGCTGAAATTGCTTTGTTGCCAAGTCCAGGAAATGAAAATAATAAACTTTTACATTTCCTGGAGTGGGAATCGAACCCACAACCTGTCGCGTTTACAGTCTCACGCGTGTGCCTCTGCGATAAAAACACCGAATTTACACCGAATTACGGTTTTTTTAATTATTTACTCTGACAATATTGGTTTTGCGTAAGCAGGTCAGGTTCAAGAGTTTAAATTTTGAATATTTTACGCAAACACCCATTCACTTAGTGTTTGAACTTAATATTACATACTCGTACGGTTTATGATAATATGTTGACCTCGTGATTGTTCTATCGCAACAAAATGTTCATTATTTTGTTGTTTATTGTAATATTTTATATTGGCCTTAGATGTATCCCGCGACGTTTAAGTGGACTATAAAAATTAAAACTCGCGTTTTCGTAGAAATTTTAAGAAATCCTCTTTTAGAAATCCTCCTCTATGCGCAAGGTACCTATCCAACTGACCCAGGAACTCAAAGTTCATGACCATAGACAACCGTTTACCGTTAGACCGTTTGTTCATTAAATGGGCTTCGAATCGTTTGGAAGAGGACCCCAATTTTGGTCGAAAAATCATCTTTAAACTATAAAATAATAACTTTGACAAAACCTTAGCATATTACGATAAGAATATTAACTTTTGACACCGATACCAGACGGCCTCCGGCAAAGTTACACTTGAATACTTTAAAACGTACAAAGATTGTTACTCAATAACTTAACTGTTAGATATTATGTTACTAACTTTATTGTTTCTTGTATTTTACGATTCTTCTCAATTTTTATTACCTTTTTATGTTTGAAGGTTAATATTTCTTAATATTTGTAAAATAGTTTCATGTTTAATCTTTATCCCGTATAACATAGTAGTCAAATATAGTTAAGTTAAAAGTAGTTAGGTGGTAGGAGGTTCGTACTCCGTCTGGCTCGCGGCCACTGTCATGTCAAAGACGAACCGCCAAATATCTAATGATGTATTCCGGTTCGATGGCATGTAAGCCAGATTTTCCCCTTTCCCACCCATCCTTTCCGCATGTCGTGGTTCCGATAGCGGACTACTATATTGTCGCCCCCTTCCATCTGTATCCTCTATATCGGTAACGCATCTACAACATCTCTGGTGTTGTAGATGTCCATGGACGAAGATAGCCAAATGGTTATCTTCGTCCATGGCAATGGCATCAAAAGCAGAAGGCCGACCCGTTAAATACCATCAGGTGGCGTTGAGTTCCGTATTGATACATCACGTCAGGTGGAAAGTACCTAAAGAACGGAGTATCATGACACTACGCTTTTCCTGCCAACCGTAATATAACTGATCCTTACTTAAATTTATTAACACAACACAGCTCGACAATAAACATCTATGCATAAGTTAATTAATTGCTATTTACATAAACAACATAAAAATAACTCAATGCTTGTCAGAATAACTAAGTTATTACTAAGACGTTATAAAGTATTCTACGTTCACACTCAATTTACATATAAAACGATGCGCCCGCGCATTCTATCAGGTTCAAGGGGACAGAAGTAGGTGTAGGTTCTTATGATGTAAACTTTTATAGCTATATTAATATATTAAGTTACTTTTTTTATTGTTTCTTATAAAATATATAATAAAAAATGTAATATTGTTGTAATATATACTTGTTATATTAGGTAAATAAAAACAGTAACATAAAAACAACTAACAGGATAGTGAAAGATTAATTTTGTACTCTTTTTCAAAATTTACAGAAAAAAATCCATTCAAATAATTATACTATTATGAATGATATGAGGCTTAATATAGACGATGTTAAGCTCCGCTTCGCTAGCTTGATCAATGATAATTTGCATGAATATGGATCTTCCATTAGAAATTAGATATGACCTGAGAAACTTAGTGTTAATACACTCCGTTCCCCACTTTCCACCGAATTGAGACATTGCGTGCTGAGTAGAGAAACTCGACGCCGCGCTTTACCTCGTTACCAAACCCAGGAAATGAAAATATTAAACTTTTACATTTCCTGGAGTGGGAATAGAACCCACAACCTGTAGCGTTTACAGTCGCACGCTTATACCTCTGCGCCACGACAGGCGTTGTAGAAATTAGATGTTTTAAGGTAAAAAGTAACTTATGTCCCTATAGCCTCCCAACTAACTCCACTAAAAAATCATAATATAACATCGCTTCGTTGCGACGTAAAAGAATGTCAAACAAACATACTTGTTTTTTCTTTTAACTTCACGCTATATCCCGCATATAGCAGGGTAGGCAGAGGGAATCTGATAACCTAGTGTTAAGACACTCCGTTCTCTTTCAACAAATCCGTTCCCCACTTTCCGCCAGATTGAGGCATTGCGTGTTGAGTGGCGGAACTCAACGCCGCGCTTTGCCTTGTTACCAAACCCAGAAAATGAAAATACTTCATTTCCTGGAATGGGAATCGAATCCACAATCTGTCGCTTTACAGTCGCACACGCCTCTGCGCCACGACAGGCGTTCTTACTTTCGCATTTGTATAATAAGCAGTGAATAAATGAAATGCCTTGTAATATTTCAGAGCAATAACAATAGCATAAAATTGCTATTAAATATTGATTATTATTGTACATCTGTACTGTATTCTTTAGTAATAATTGTCATAATTAGTTTTAACTTTATGCTTAAAAAATCAGAAGATATGTATGTTTATAACGGAGTAAGTTACTTCAATTTTTTTCTCGCATAGCAAGCAAAGAAACTAGTGTCTAGACACTCCGTTTTCTACATAACGATATTGAGGATTTAGTGACGGTACTCAACACTGCCTTTTACCTTACCAGAGAGGAGAAATAAAAATAATTTAATTAAAATCATGCCCCCGACTCAAAATCGAACTTATAACCAAACGTGTTCACAATCAAACAAACCACTGCACCACGATGGCCTCTTATATATGAAAGTTTTTCTTTCTTGTCTTTTAAGACTAAATGCGGCGTTTAACTCCGCTACTACCATCCTAAAACTTATTATTAATAAACTAATTATTAATATTATTAGCTTTTAGCTTATTATAACACATTAAATATATTACAAATTTATACATATGTACATACATACATAGCTTCACGCTGTATCCCGCATATAGCAGGGTAGGCAGAGGGAACCAAGTGTTAAGACACTCCATTCCTCACTTTCCGCATAATTGAGGCATTGCGTGCTGCGTGGCGGAACTCAATGTCGCGCTTTGCCTCGTTACCAAAGCCAGAAAATTAAAAATTCCGTTTTCTGGAATGGAAAACGAACCCACAACCTGTCGAGCTTATAATTGCACGCTTGTGCCTCTGCGCCACGACAAGCGTTGACAAATTTATACTTGTCAAGTAAATAGTACGGTGGCCTAAATTTTTATGTAAACACATACAAGTGTATGTGTAAGATATTATTTATATAACTAATTAAACATTTCCGACACGCGCCCTCCAACTTTATTAAGCCAACATCGTACTAGCAACCGTATTGATGTTTGTTCATTAGTTAATATGTATATTAAGTAAGTTAAGTTAAATTGAATAAGTTAGCAAAGAAAGACTAAAAAAACTGAATTATCTATATATATTTTCCCGCTGAGTTTCTTGCGCCGGTTCTTCTCAGGTCTGAGGCATTAAATTTAGTGAACCGGTGGTAAATTATTTGACGTT
This sequence comes from Philaethria dido, assembly GCA_033558755.1. Lineage (NCBI taxonomy): Eukaryota > Metazoa > Arthropoda > Insecta > Lepidoptera > Nymphalidae > Philaethria > Philaethria dido. The sequence continues at coordinate 159,444 of JAKGSA010000259.1, forward strand.
CAAAAAATGAAGCTTGTAACTTCTTATTTTGAATAAAATTATTTGACTTTGACTTTGACTTTGACTTTATAAAAACGTAAAAGTAGAGGTTTGATAACAAGGCAAAGCGCGGCGTTGAGTTCGTTCGCCGCTCAGCACGCAATGCCTCAATTCGACGGAGAGTGGGGAACGGAGTTTTTTAACACTACTCGTATGTTCCCTCTGCCTACCCTGCTATATGCGGGTTACAGCGTGAAGCTATATGTATGTATGTATATATAAATACGTGAAGGAAAAACTTTGGATCCTTTTCACGAAAATTACATGGACGGAGGAGCATGAAACTGGGCACACTTATAGTTTATATAGCGAAGGGTTATATTTTCTAAAAATAATGCATAAAATGTATTTAAATAAATAAAATAAATGTTACAAACACTATCATGATCACTATCACTATCATTTCGAACATCCATGCTTATATAAAGTGACATATACTCGTACATACGTAGTAATTAAAAGTTTAATAAAAAAACATTACAAATAACTCAAAAACTATTCGTGAGATATACATCAGAAGCACTATCTAGCTATCATATAAAAAAAAGAATCATCAATCTCGAGACCTGGTGGGAAGTGGAAAACTGAGTGTCTTGGCACTTCTTTTATGTTAATTTTTTTCTTTTTCAAAAAGAAGAAAGGCCTGAAGCTTAAAAAAATAAATGGACTACTTTCTCAAAGTGGAAAAACAGAAGTAAACATTTACATAACAATAATTATCTATAGCATTATAAAATATTATATTTTATTCATATTCCGTTCCTAGACTCTGCAAGTTGGTTAATGAGTACAGTGATCTATTAGATATTCATGTAGATTCAATCAAAAAGATTCGATTAATGTTATATACCAGTCATCTTAAATATTTTTTTTAACGTCATATATATTTTCTTTATTCTTTCTGCGTTTTTTTTTCTTATCTTATTACTATATTATTCGCACTTAGGAATTTATTTTGTTTTAACTAAGCATGAGGTATCTGCCTATAAGTGCTTGTTACACCTAGATTAAGTCCTGTGTACTGAATATGTTGTATGTACTGGTAAACAAACGGTTGTGGATCAATAAATAAATAAATGTATGGCATTGTACCAGTTAGTTCTGTAGAGAATATAACAATAATAATAAAGTAATTAGAAGCTTAATATCTTCTTTCTTTTCTATTACAGAGGCTGTCACTGCACATAGCGGTGGTCTTGCTCGCGGTGTATCACACCTGCAAGGCAGACCGACTCTACCGCGCAATACCTAACAATCCCATACAAAACTATGCCGTAATAGGATCGCCGATATCCGCTGATTTGAACGAGGATGGGTATTTCTATCCAAAGCCAGATATACCATTTCCACCACCACCAAAGCCGACCAGACCGCCACCACCGCCGCCACCACCACCTACGAGACCACCGCCGCCGCCAACGACTAGAGCGCCGACATATAGTACTATTTTAGATGTAACTCGAACTACAGGATACAATTATCCTACGCCTAGTATCCCTTTTACATTCCCTACTAGACCGCCTCCTCCTCCGCCACCACCAACGAGGCCCCCGCCTCCACCACCTCCGCCTCCAACGAGGCCCCCTCCACCATACACCTCAAGACCTCCTACATACAGTACAATATTAGATGTAACAAGGACCACAGGTTACAGTTATCCAACACCTAGTATTCCTTTTACGTTCCCAACAAGACCTCCTTCACCGCCACCAACAACGAGACGCCCGCCACCACCACCACCGTCTACAACTAGGCCGCCACCACCGCCACCACCACCTACAACAAGAAGACCACCACCACCCTTAACGACCAGACAACCGACGTACAGCACTATTTTAGATGTTACTAGAACAACAGGGTACAGCTACCCAACACCTAGTATCCCTTTCACTATCCCAACAAGACCTCCTCCGCCTCCACCGTCAACGAGACGCCCGCCACCACCACCTCCACCTACAACTAAACCACCACCACCACCACCACCACCTTCAACTAGACCACCACCACCACCTTCAACTAGACCACCACCACCACCAACAACAACTCGGCGTCCACCACCACCTACAACACGCAAGCCTCCGACATACAGCACTATAATAGATAACTTCAGAACAACTGGTTACAATTACCCAACGCCTAAAGTGCCTTTTACTTTCCCCACACGTGAACCATCCACAACCAAACGTCCTCCACCTTCAACTTATTTACCACCAAGCACTAGACCACCGCCAACAAGACCACCGCCTTCAACGTATCTTCCTCCGTCAACACGAAGGCCACCGCCTCCACCTTCCCCTCCTTCTACCTACCTTCCTCCTACAACTAGGCCACCACCCCCAAGAACCCCACCATCAACTTATTTACCTCCACCTACAACGAGAAGACCACCTCCGCCACCTCCGCCACCGACTACAAGAGCACCACCACCACCCCCACCACCAACTACAAAACCACCACCACCATCCACTCGCCGGCCTCCCACATATTCAACGCAATTACCCGACTATAGAACTACTGGATACGATTATCCTACTCCGAAAGTAGTATTTACACTACCAACACGTCCTCCTACTCAAGCAACGTACTTACCGCCATCTAGAACACCACCTGTATATATTCCGCCATCAACAACTAGAGCTCCTCCTATATACATTCCGCCATCAACAACTAGAGCTCCTCCGATATATATTCCGCCATCGACTACTAGGGCTCCTCCTATATATATTCCGCCATCAACAACAAGAGCACCTCCTATATATATTCCGCCATCGACAACCAGAGCTCCTCCTATATATATTCCACCATCAACAACCAGAGCCCCTCCTGTATATATTCCGCCATCAACAACTAGAGCCCCTCCAATATACTTGCCTCCATCAACACGACCCCCCTTTATTCCCGACCAGGGATATTTTTACGATAAACCCGCGGTACCTTTTGTGTTCTAATGTAGTGTATAATTATTACTAAAATGCCATAAGTGTAATTGTGATACCAAACTGCGTATGGTTGTTTAAGATGCATGTACATACGAGATTAAAAAAATATAAATAAAATTAAAAAAAAAATAAGTGCAAAAAGTGCTTAGGTTCCAAAAAATCTAGCTGAAATTTAGTATTTTTATTGAATTGCTGGTGTTTTGGTTTTTGATTTTTAAATTTTTTAAATTTTACATACATAAAATTTGAATAAAAGAAAGAAAACCGATTTCAAATATAATTCACTATAGAGTAAGACTATTACGAATAACTCAAAAACTACTCAAATCTTTAATTAATTTAAACGTGACCAAATCAGACTAGCACTAGCAATCATAAAAAAAGATAATTATCAAAATTGTACCCAGTAAAAAGTTATGTATGAAAAAAAACAATCGAATTTATAACTTCTTTCTTTGAAGTCGGTCAAGAAGTAATTTTTAAAGCAACATTTCGAGTATCATATAGTACCTGTATGTATTACCATTATTTATAATGTATATGTAATATGTATGTATGATTGAAATAATAATACTCAGTATAAATTGATTGTTAAAATCACTGCCTTAAACTAATTCTAATTTTAAGATTGTAAAATATATTTTTTAAATAAAATTTAATGAATATTTTGTTGTTTTATTTTAGCATTTTCACGCTTTATCCCGCAAATGAAGGTAGTCAAAGAGAACCTAATGTTCCAACATGTCATTCGCGTATAGCTTTTTAATTTACAAAAACCTTTGTGGAAAAAGTGGGCAACGGAATTGTTGTAAGTCAACGGAGTGTCTTAACACTAGATTTTCAAGTTTTTTCTGCTATATGTGGGATACAGCGTGAAGTTAAAAAAAAAACCTTTATGTTTTTTATGCTGGTCCCTTTTTCACTTATAGCAAGGTAGGTGAAAAGAAGCTAGTGTAAAGACAACCCGTTCTTCGTTTTTCACCTAAATTGACTTTGCGTGTATTGGCGGAACTCAACGCCGTCATCTGTCTTACCGGAACAGGATAATGAAAATGATTTATAAACGATTATTCCCCGGAAAGGGAATCGAACCTGTAACCTATTACCGATATTAACGGTGTCTCATTCCGTTATAATGATCAATTACCTTACAATTATGACTCAACCGATTTTTAAAAAAGTAGAAGACTCATTTCGACTTATTTATTTTTTATGTATGTGACCATATTTTTGCTGGATGAATTAATTTTGATGACTCTTGTTTTATTTGATAGATAATACTGTTGTGACCCAATTAAAATTTAGTTAATATCTGAACTTTTTTTGCATTTTATTTCGAAATCAGTTATCTTTTTTAGTCAAAATCTTAAAAGAAATTATGAAAACATGTACACAAACAAAAAACGTACTATCGTGCTATAAGAGTTATGACCATAACCACATATGTGACAAAAAATCCTTCCTAGAAATCGCAAGTAAAATTTATGAAGTAAAGAAAACAATTTTCGCTAACAGAATATATGGCTTGTTTCACTTTTAGAAACATATTATTGCTTAGTTTTTTTAATAATTGGCATTAAATTAAACACTTGTCGTTTTCGTAAAAAGTATTTTTAATGAATATGTATGAAGAATTAACGTTAGGTAATGATGATGAATTAATTTATTACTGTAATGGTCATTCGGTGAATGTAGTCTATTTTAAATATTAAAAGAGTTCGTGGGTTCGATTCTCATTTATGGTGAATATTTGGGTGAGTAACTATTTGTTTTTACTACTCCTCGGATTTTTTTTTATCTATATACCTATTATACATAACATACCATCAGGAATTAGGCGGGAAGTGAAGAACGGAGTTTTTGGCACTACGTTCTCTCTCTCTCTCTATACGTTGGTACAAGCATGCGTTCGGTAACAAGGCAAAACGCGGCGTTGATTTCCGCCACTCAGTACGCAATGCATCAATTCGGCGGAAAATTGGGAACGGAGTGTCTTAACACTAGGCTCCCTTTGCCACCCTGCTATATGCGAGATACAGCGTGAAGCTATGTATGTATGTTTATATTTCCTTAGGGTAGAGAACCACTAAGCGAGGATTTCTTGGTAGTCCCATTGGAATGGAGAAGGCTGAATTTTCACGCAAGCCTATTTATACATCTTTCTTATATATGCATGTATTTACAGTTTATTTGTCATTGACACGCAGACTGAATATATTAATTAATTTAACTATTTCACAATAATTCAAACTATTTTAAGAAAATAAATATTTTGTTTCGTCTAAAGTGTGTATAAATCCAAATCCATATTTATTATGTGATTTACATCTATTTTGGTCTTTATATTCAATGGCAATGAAATTAGTTAAATTCTAAATTTAAAATATTTATATATATATATATATGATGTCAATTTTAATTTACAGTTTAAAGTCCAAAAGTGGGAAATGGACATGTTAAAAGAGAACGGAGTGTCTTAACACTAGCTTCTCTGGTTCCCTCTGCCTACCCTGCTAGTGCAGGAAACTGCGTGAAGCTATAAAAACCCACATGCGAATGCAGAATCCGCTTTTGTTAGATGATCTATCAATGTAAGACAATCCTGCAACGCTATTTGACACACTTCATAACATCCCATTTTCTTAAAAATTTGCACCTGTGTCCGAATCCGATGACAACATTATACTTGCTGTCATTGCATGAACCTGATATTCCAGCCAGGACGATCAGGATAATGAGGAATTATTTCCAAATTGACTTTTAATACTAAACTCTCTCTAACTAGAGACACTAGTTACGATAAAACTAGTAGTTAAACTAGTTAGTAAAAGTTGTAAAAAGACGTTTGTGTGTTAAAGTTTATTATTTAATTAATGATTTTATAATGATAACACGCCTTGGAAATGAAATGCTCACTCCAGTCTATTTCAAAGGTATCATTGTCACTAATAAATAATTGTAAAGTATTGACAGAAAAAAAAAGTCCCGCTGAGTTTCTTGCGCCGGTTCCTTTCAGGTCTGAGGCATTAAATTCAGTGAACCGGTGGTAAATTATTTGCCGTTCAAAAAATGAAGCGTGTAACTTCTTACTTTGAATAAAATTATTTGATTTTGACTTTGACTTAGGTCCTTTCTAATTAAAGAGTAGTGTGTGAGTACCTAGTGTCAAGACACTCGATTTTCCTCTTTCCGCCGGGATTCGAGACCATTGCGTCTTAAGCAGCAGAATTCAATATATCAGTTTAAATTAGTAGAATAGAAAAAACGAAAATAATTAAAATATAATTATAGCCACGAGAATCGAACCCACGTATACTGTTATATAAACAAAAAAATAACATTATTAGTATCGTTTACTTTTTTAAACTCTAATATTTTAAAGTTAAAATTAATACATAACATTTATTATAATTCTAGCAAATTATAATTACACATGGGTCAAATATAAAAAACGTGAGGTAACTTTTAAATATAAAAATACAAGAATTTCACTTGCTGTTACCCATCTAGTAGGACTGTCCGCGCTACGCTTCGTTGCCTTAGTGATGTAAGCTAAGTGCGATATCGATGTAGACTATTTTAAAATTAATTAAATAGGATAATATGTAAAATTTAAATTATAGACGCCTTTAATACCTGTCGTGGCGCAGAGGCACAAGCGTGAGACTGTAAATGCGACAGGTTGTGGGTTCGATTCCCACTCCAGGAATGGAATGGATTTTTTTATTTCTTGGGTTTGGTAACAAGGCAAAGCGCGACGTTGAGTTCCGCCACTCAGCACGCAATGCTTTAATCCGGCGGAAAATGGGGAATGGAGTGTCTTAACACTAGGTTCCCTCTGCCTATCCTGCTATATTCGGGATACAGCGTAAAGTTATGTATGTGTATGTAAATTATTGAACAGAATCTGCCTTAGAAACGTTGTATTTTGAAAGTCATTGTAACGAAAATGCGTCACTATAAAGAAACAAACATATATATTTTTTTTATATATACAACAATATATATACAATCAAAATATGAATAAACGAAGCTATTAGTGTCATGAATACAGTTTGATATTGCGATTGCACCACGACACGTTTCTTCTAAAAACTTCGTAACAGCTATTTTTAAACTTTACAAAAATAGTTACAGGGAATACCTCGGATGCTGGAGATAAGCGTTAATAAATATGAAAGGCCCTCTTAAGCCTGCATTTGAGTCGAAAACCCCAAGCAGTAGTCACTTCCACTCTCCCATAGACACCTACAAGGTGAAACCGTGGAATACTATAGAGTTACTTCTCAGAGACAAACAAATTCATATGATTACAATAAAAAAAACATAACAGATTACCTAATTTCCAAGAAAACTATAATTTGTAAAAATTTAAATACATAGAAAAAAAACGAATCATAGCTACAACCGCAAGGCCTGCATATATTATTCTTGTATGGTCAAAGCGGGCATTTAGCTTTTGTTCGATAGCTAATTTATTACTTTTAGACGTGTCAAATTAAACACAATATATTATACCAATGCAACGTCACGTAGGATGGAAGGATAAAAATATAAAGAATACAAAATATTAAATTGCATTAGTTAAGGCCATTGTAGCGCCAACCAGTCGGTTGTGGGTTCGATTACCATACGAAAAACATTATATGTAAGTATTTTGATTTCTCCAATCTAGTAAGAGGAAGCGCAGCGTTGAGTTCCATCACTGAATTGGCAACGTCTAGGTTTCAGTTCAACGTTAGATAAAGAGTATGGAGGGTTTTGACACTATAAGGGCAATGTACTATTATTTTTTAATTGATGTTTTTTTGATAGTAACTCTATGACTACCATAGTACAGGGGAAAAAGCGTGAAAGCGAACTGCGACAAAATAGTTATGTATTGCAAAATTGTAAAATAGTACATATTTTATAATATTATAAAAACGCCTGTCGTGGCACAAGCGTGCGACTGTAAACGCGACAGGTTGTGGGTTCGATTCCCACTCCAGGAAATGTAAATTTAGTATTTTCATTTCTTGGGTTTGGTAACAAGGCAAAGTGCAGCGTTGAGTTCCACCACTCAACACGCAATGCCTCAATTCGGCGGAAAATGGGGAACGGAATTGTTGAAAGAGAATGGAGTGTCTTAACCACTACGTTCTCTGGTTCCCTCTGCCTAACCCGCATGGTTACAACGTGAAGTTAAAAAAAAATAAGTTATAGTAACCTATTCATTACAGTACATCGATAATAAACGTAAAAGTATGTACCACCACTACGACTCACTCAAAGAAAACACAATCCATACTCGCTAAGAATTCGCATTTTTCAGTTGAGCCGCGACCAACGTGCAAACAAACGACTAAACCGCGAGTGATGTGACCGTTAAAATCCACTAAAATCTACAAAAACCTATAAAAATCTGCTAAAATGTCCATCAATGGTTCCGATACAAGTTCCCATATAAGGCAATTTGGACTATATAGATCTATTGACGCAAAAACTGAGGAATTCCTCAAGTTATCCAAGAAACGGCAGATTAAGCAAGGATGCGCGTGCGCAGCCATCTCTACTGTTATCACTGTTGCTCTTGTGATTGTAAGTTTTATCAAAATAGTGAAAGTGTGTATAATGTATGAATTATGTTAATTTATTCTTGTTATCATATGTTTTTCATCTTTTAATTTCTAGTGGCTAACCCGTTGTTTTTATACTCTTTCTTTAAAAAAAAATCATGTGTAAGTTAACGTTGGTATAAATCTGTGTTAAGCGTGAATAAGTTGATATATCGAAGATACATAGGTACAGTTCAGTGCAAGCAGGTGTAAGTTTAAATTCTATCCGCTATTACTGTTTTTATGTTATTTTATTACTTTTTCATGTGTTTGTATTTACTCATTTATTCACCTTATAATGAAATATATATATATATATATATATATATATATATATATA
>JAKGSA010000259.1:168459-195575 GCA_033558755.1 Philaethria dido
TGCTTATATTAAAAAAAATCATATGGAAATCAAGTTATTAACCTATTCACGTTTGTTACATATTTTATATATAATAATATAATCTATATATGAATACCTAAAGCAAAAACTTTGTTATTTTATGAAAATTAGGCGGACGGAGGAGCATGAAACTTGGCACACTTATAGTTTATATAGCGAAGGAGTGCAGAATGATAGTATCTTTTTAAAATAATATATAAAAAAATATATAAAATGAATAAAATAAATATTACACACTACCATGGTTTAACATATACATACGTTGCTAGGACGCGTTATTAACGCGTCAACGGGCACATTAGTATGTACGAGTATAAAATTATGAAAGAATAAATTAACAATTAACAGTCAAATTATGATTAAATATTTTTAATATTTGATACATACACAATTTGCTTACAGAAAAGACTCAATGTCTTTTCCGCAAGCTTTCGCATATCGGTAACTTCCTGTAGGGCTGAATAATATTAGTGATATTTTATTTTATTAAAAAATAATATCTCCTTTTTTGAAGTTGGTTAAAAACGCCTGTCGTGGCGCAGAGGCACAAGCGTGCGACTGTAAGACAGGTTGTGGGTTCGATTCCCACTCCAGGAAATGGATTTTTACATTTTCTAGGTTTGGTAGCAAGGCAAAGCGCGACGTTGAGTTCCGCCACTCAGCACGCAATGCCTCAATTTTAAGATTTCTCGAAATTCCTACGATAACGGGACAAAACGGTATTTTAGATTTTATAGTCGACGGAAAAAAAATTAATAAATAAATAATTACAATTTTAGTTCAGTTGTAAATGATAAAGAAAAATGTTGAATTGCGTTTGTTTATAAAATATCGGTAGACCATTCTTTTCAAATTGTTTGTGTTATGAATGCTTTCCTGTTATACACATATGGATTCCATTCCTCTAGGGTTTGAACCTACACTAACTAACTTTCAATAAAACACGTTAACTATACTATGATGGTCTTTTTGAGATAAATATCAATTGTCTTTCCATGATATTCGTACCGGGCGTGAATATATTAATAAGTCGAAAATCCATACTTTTGATGACAGGTACTTTTAATTTCATATGTATATTCAGCTTTTGTATTATATTAATATTTATTTTAGTAATTTATTAATATTTAGTATTTTCATTTCCTGGGTCTGGTAGCGCAAGGCGCAAGGCGTTGAGTTCCGCCACTCAGCACGCAATGCCTCTCGACGAATAGTGGGGAAGGGAATTGTTGAAGTTATTTTATTTATTTTTAATTATATTAGAGAAAGGATTATTTTAACACTAGGTTCTCAGGTTTTCTCTGCCTACCCTGTTATATGCGGGATACAGAGTGAAGCTAAAAAGAAAAAAAATATTCATTCTACAAATAAAGAAATTAAATAAGCAAATCGAGTTATCAACTTATTAACGCTTGCTATCTAAAGATATCGACCATTTCCATAATGTATTACTCAAGATGCAACTGTCACGGATAGTTTAACGCTCCGAGTGACAAAAACGTATGCGGACAATGTAAGAGAAAATGCTTTAATAATAACGTTCTAACTGTTTGGTAAATAACCGAGGAAGTACATTGTACGATTATAATAATTATTGTTGATGTTTAGTTTACGTGTGCGATGTCGAGCGCGTTTTGCTGAAATGTCGAATAATTCTGGAATTTAATACTTTGTCGTGGTAGTTCAGTTTCGGTATGTAGGTAGTGTCATTAAATGAGCGGGAAGAAAATAATAGACAGTTTTATCACTTATAATATTTTTTAGGCTTTCACGCTGTATCCCGCATATAGCAGGCAAGCAGAGGGAGCCTGAGAATCTAGTGTTACGACACTCCCTTCCTTTTTAACATTTCCCATCCCCACTTTATGCCGAATTGAGGCATTGCGTGCTGAGTGGCAGAACTCAACGCGGCGCTTTACCTTGTTACCAGAGCGAAGCAATGAAACTACTAAATATTATTTTAATATTTTCATTTCCTGGATCGAGAATCGAACCCACAACCTATCGTGATACAGTCGATCGCTTGTGCTGCGCCACGACAGACCTCTTCAATGCAAACTTAATTACTTGACGATATATAAACAACATACCTACCATACATAAACGATATATCGTTATAATATCTAGCACGACGATACCATCGCATGCTACTAAAGAAAGTTCACGATATTACTATAATTATTCTTTACTCACGGAGTCTTGCGGTTAACTATTTCGGACTTCATAAAGACACCACCATGGTGCAGTGTGACGTCTTATTGTCAACGCGACTGGTTATGAGTTCGATTTCAGTTCAGGGCAATATTTAAATTTTTAACTATTTTCATCCACTCCAGGAAATGTTAGTCTTTTCATTTCCTGGGTTTGGTAACAAGGCAAAGTGCGGCGTTGAGTTCCGCCACTCAGCACGCATTGCCTCAATTCGGTGTAAAGTGGGGAACAGAATTGTTGTAAGAGAACGGAGTGTCTGAACACTAGGCTCTCAGGTTCCCTCTGCCTACCCTGCTATATGCGGGATACAGCGTGAAGTTAAAAAAAAAAGAAGCTATTTTCATGACTAACAAAGGGCGGCGTTGAGTTCTGCCACTCAACACGCAGTATTTCGTTTTGGGAGGAAAGTGGAACACAGAGTGTTTTCACGCTAGGTTTTCTCTGTGTATATGTGTTTTTTTTTTAACTGACTTCAGAAAAGATAAAGTTTCTCAATTCAATTATATTTTTTGTGCTAGTTACCACACACCTTAGTACTGGGTAAACCGATTTGGATGATTCTTTATTTATAAGATAGATGATACTTGCGATCCCGTTAAAACTTCTGTTTCATGTTTTTGAGTTATACGTAATAACTTTACATCTCTCTTCTTTGTTAAAATTTTATTTTTTTATATTTTTCTCACGAATTCTTCCGTTTAACAGTTTCGGGCTTCCGTCATAGCGTGGCGGGTTAACTATTATTACGACTTCCGGTCAAACTAATCGATGATAATCTAAGTTAGATAAGAGTGAGAGTAATGTTAGATTTGAAACGACTTGCAATCATTTTAGTTAAAGATTTTAATCGTTAAATCGTTAACCGTTATTTACGCTAATTACGATTTACGTTAAATTATATTACGGATTTGCGTAATCTTGGTTAGAATTAAGATTGAAAATTGGTGAATTACTCGTATAGTTACTAAGTGTTTTGTATTTATCATTATATTAGGTCCAAATTACACATTTTTTTCTTTGTTTTTTAAATATTAAAATTATTTATTTTTTTAGCTTCACGCTGCATCCCGCATATAGGCAGAGAAAACCTGAAAACCTGAGTGTCAAGACACTCCGTTCTCTTTCAACAATTCTGTTCCCCACTTTCCGCCGAATGCAATGCCTCACATTGCGTGCTGAGTCGCGGAACTCAAAGCCGCGCTTTGCCTTGCTACCAAACCCAGGAAATGAAAAATTCCTGGAGTGGGACGCAATGCCTCAATTCGGCGGAAAGTGGGGAAAGGGAGTGTCTTAACACTAGGTTCCCTCTACCTACCCTGCTATAGGCGCGATACAGCGTGAAGCTATGTATGTATAACGATTAGCATTTAGTTGATTAATGATTTTTTAATATCTGTAAAACTTTTGTATGTTTAAAACCATTTCAGAATAAATATAGGCTTATTTTGGTGTTAATAAAAACAGTGCTAACATTTGTGTTATAATAAGTCTAGGTAAGTGTATGTCAAAATGCACATTTTCCTAATACTGTTGCAAAAAAAACTATACTCTTTTCCTTATCCCCCTACAGCAGTGTAGGCAGAGAGAAGAGGAGCCAGGGATAGAAAATAAAAATAATTTAAATATAAACGTGACCTCGAGTGAGAATCGAACCCAAAACTATTAATGCAATCTTCATAATATTACTGTCCCACTGAGCCTACTGGCCTCAGTATAAAACTTTTACTGATTAATAATATTTTATAGATGGGATTAGAAACTAATATTCATATTATACACAGCATGCAATTAAATATAACTACAGTACGATAGCTATCAATTTAATAATTAATGCAAGAATATGCAAATTTCAAATTCAATAATTTTTCCTTTCACTTTCAGAGCGTCATAATTATCTTCGAATACAGTATGATCCCAAATTCCAAGCCGAAGAGTAACTCACGACCAAACTGGCTCAGTTTTATCAATAACAGCCTAGAAACAATGCCGTTTGAAGTCAAATTTGATAAATCAAAGATAAATCCCGCTACTGTCCAAATATTACCACTCATACTAAAAACTATAAAGAAAAATGTGTATTTTGGCAAAATAATAGAAGATTCTATTAATTCAAGCGCTTTATATGATAAAGAAGGTTCTACTGAAGATGAATCGTATAAAAATAAAATTACAAATACTAAAAGCTGGGTTCGCTTTCCAGTATCAAAGCTTTACACTATTGAATATAAAACTTCTCCGATTTTGTATTTCAAAAATCCAACAAGAGATATAGAATATTTCACAAAAATAAGAAAAATTAGGGATTATAAACGAGTTATGAATTATGTTGACAAAATGATTGGTGACAAAATTTCACTTGGAACGACAATTCCAATGGCAAAGTATATTTACAATGCAAACAGAATACGAAATGTAGAATATACAACTCCCATGACAAAAGAGAAAAAAGGCGATGGAAAGTATAAAAATATGAAGAAAAAACATAGCATAGTTACTACATCAACACAAACAAAAGAAGTCAACTGTAATTGTAAAGAGAGTGTAAGAGATCTCTTGAGTAAGTTTATAATTAATCTTAAAGAATTGTTGCCAAGCGCAACAGATAAAACACATAACACGTCTACACCATGTAAGATGCATAGTAGAAACACAAAAGTAAAAGTTCACAATAAGGGAAACCAATCAAATTTTGGGTTTAAATTTAATAATTCTTTGTATAATATGTCAAAAGAAAATTCATATAATATGCCAGAACATTATGAAAATCAGAATGAAAAACGAGGTGATAACAAATTTATTAAACTTAAGGGAAGTATAAAAGATCCCACCGAAAAACTTAATTATACATACAGAACATTTAGTACGCAACAAAATTTAACGGAGCCATATCTGACATTTAATTCTAATGAGCAGCTATCAACTACAATAAGGAGTATTGAATATAAAGAGAATAACAAAATACAAATAACTTTGCCAGGATTAGAAGCAGATTATGAAAATTACAATAATACAGAAGCAAATATAGTGGATTTTTTCAAAGTTCTTGATGCCCACAGCTTAGAATTAGTTAAGACGAAAACAATTCCAGTTCGCAAAGAAGCAGAATTTTCTAAAAATAAAAATGATACAATTATATCGGAAAACGTTTCCTCATCTTCGCCTACATACAATACTAGTGAATCGCCGCAAGAATTTGTTATCGTTGATAGCAAGACAAATATTTCTGACGTAAAAGATTCCGTGAATATTCCTACAATAGAAACAACAACTCATAATGACATAATTATTACTACAATTCAACCAATAATTACTGACACAACGTCATTGGACAATTTCGTAACAGAATATTCAAATAATCCAAGTACTACGAAAGATTCCATGTTGTTTTTCGATGAAATAACTGTAGAAGAAGAAATAGATAAAATATCCACAGATAATCCAGATATAAGAATAAAAAATCTTGAAAATATGATAAAAAAGTTAAATAATTCTACAGTATATAGCAATAGTAACAAAGGCTCTGAATACGATTGGGAAATAGTTAATGTTATAGATGACAAATATAATGAAGATGTACCAAATTCAATGATACCACAAAGTAGATCAAGTTATTTAGAAATCCAACGCAACGAATGGAAAAATGAAGAACAACATGACTATGATAATAATTTAAATAACTATCTACTCGAATAATGTTACACAATAATATATTATGCACTTTAAATTGAAATAAAAATGTTAAATAAACCTGTACATTTTTTTTTTATTTTAAAATAAACATATTTTTATTCATGTTAAAAAAGTAGCATAATTAAACTGTAATTTATACATATTTATTTTAAACGGTCTATATTATGTTACATAATATTTTAATAATTTAAATTTTATTTCTTTTAAAAATAATATTTTTATTTTTCAGATAGTTCTACTAATCTACGAGTATATGATTGCAGTAGAAACCACAATTATACAAACCACGCATATAAAGAATAAAACCAAATATAATATAAAAGAGACGCCTATTGCAGATAGACTTGATGGAAATTATTTTGGTGTGGATCAAGATTATTATGAAAAAATACCACTCCTTATTAATGATTTACAAGAAAGCTACGTTGATTTACCCGAACAGACGCGATCTTCGAGAAAAGGACACAGATCTATAATTAATAGACTTAGAACAAGGACTTCAACTATTACTAATAAATTTATAAGAAGAACAAGTCCAAGACCGTTCATTTATGAATACAGAAGCCCATACCCAATGCCTTTCAGTAAAACAACAGCAAATCCCTACCAATGGTTGGAGCAATACCGTAACTCGCAAAGGTTGAAAAATCTACGTGATGTAGTTAAATATCTTGAAAGAACTCTAAACGCTAAATTTAGTGACTTTTACTTACCGAGTAATGAACATGTGTCCTTTTCGGAACTCTATATCCCAGTTGGTAATGATAATATCAATTCTGATGAAGTTAACCAAAAAAGCGGAAAAAATAGTATAAACCCAAACCATTATACAGATCCTTTACTCATTTTTAAGCCAGATAGTCCTGGTGAAATAAATTTACTAGCCGCTTCTGATGGGTTAAGATTTGCACCATTTTTCATATCACGCCAGGAAAAAAATGTTAATGTAGATTCTAGCCGTGAAAATGATAAACAGAATTGTAGAAATAACAGATGTATGCAAAATAATAGAAACAAAGTTAATAACTATTTTATTCCTAACTCTGATAGGACCAGAAGCACTTCACTCCCGGTATTAATTAGTAAACCGAAAACATTTGCTCATTCTTCTAATCATTATATGAATCCAAAATTACAACCTCATCCTCAAGAAAACAGTAAGGAATATAAAATGGAATTTGATAAAATTTATATAACTACGTCGAGGCCATTTTTGTTTCAATTTAGACGAAAATCTACTTTACCCGTTAGACGGACATCGCATAGAAACAAAAGTTCAAGATTTTTAGGTGCTAATAAAAAACTCCAATATTCTGCATCATTCACTTCTGATAAGTATAATACGACTGTTTTGAGTGACAATATTTATGAAACATTGAAAAGAGATAATGAAACAGATAATAGCCGGCCAAATCCTACATCATTAGAGAATTATATATCTAACTTGAAAGAAGACGAAACTACAGTATCTGCAACTGCAGCAAACATTCCAGAGCCAAATTTACCTCATATTGAAGACTATCACATTGGCAGTTCAGGTATCATACCCATTCAAGCTAGCTCTCCTCAAACATATCCTATATTCACACCAGTAACACCTCCAGGAGATATTTTCATTCAAAACCAAGAACAAGCTAGTACTAATCCTCCTGATATTATTAAGTTTAGTCCAGAAGACGCAAAAGTACCAGATCAGTATTTAAATTTAGGTAGAGGTATTCCCAACAATAACAGAGTCACTGAAAGCGACAGGATATGGCAACACGTTGAAAGCACTAGATTGACTGATGATGAAAAAGAAAGAAAAACGTTAATAGTTAAATTAAGGAATATGTTTGAAACCACTACAGAGAGCAGTTTTGAAGATTCATCTGTAATATTCTCAGCATCTGAGCAAGATGAATATATAGGTACTACTGAAGAAAGTCAAGAATCTACGACAGGTACCTACGTGCCTCAAATAAACGGACATTATAGAAACGTAAAGAACAAAACATTAATTTTGTTACAAGAAAATTCAGAAAGATATAGAAAAAAGAGACTCGAAAATTTATTATCGATACGAAACTCGACCTATGTTCCAATGTATGTGGATATAGTGCGGCATAGAAGTACTACTGTAAATAGTGACTATAATTAACTGGAAAATAATATGTTAAGCGTCCCACCGACTTACTTTTAACTTTTTTTTTTGAATATTGTTTTTTATTGTTATCTGTGTCTTTTTTCTTCTCTTCTTCTTCTTCTATAAATATTTTTTTGCTAAGAAGACTAAGGAATTCAGAAGATTTAAAGAACGTAAAAAGAAGTTGAGGTGCTTTTTATTATTTACCTTCTTTAATAATAAATTAAGCAATATTTTGTGTTTAACTCTTCATTACGGTCGTTTTTATGAACACTTTTGTAAATACAATAAATGTTTTGTTATAATTTTGTGTTTTTTCTTCTAGTTTTAATTTTGTTATAAATATTAGGATGTAAATTTATTTAATATAACATTTGGATAAAGTATTATGTACGAGTACGAATAGCCATTTGGGTACGGCCAAAGCTCTTAAACTTTATGTTCTTATTGAAGTACTTCGAAATTTTTACTTGCCACTTAATTCTTGTCTAACTTTATTAGAGAAAATCTATTGATAAAACTTTCCATTTGCCGCTTTCCGAAATCGAGATATTGCGTGTTAAGTGACGGATCTCAACGCAACGCTTTGTCCTACCAAAGCGCAGAAAGGAAAATAATTCAAATATAACCATTCTCCAGGGACAAGTATAGCTGGCAAATAGCAAATTTTCCAATTCTTTTTTACCTGTGCGTAAAGAACAAGGAATAAATTATGTAACATGCTCTAGTATTTAAAAACATTGTGAATAAAAGTTATTTACTTTTATTATACTTACGTTTTAAAATAATGTACCAACTACTAAAGTGTAGATAACATTCAGAAAGATAATAATACAATATAAATCATATATTTTTTTAAATATTGCCTTTAGTAGTGACATCTTGTGGTATGAACGATAACTGTATAGGTAAGTAAGTTCACTTTAAAAGTTCATTCTTGTTTTAATACTCTATGAATAGATGGCAGGATGTGAACTTTAGTGTATTTCTTTTCACTTTAAGAGGATAGCCATAGAGTAGTGTGAAAACACTCCGTTCTCTCATTTCCGTCTGAATTCAAGACTTGACATATTTAGAATAGATTGCCATCTATAATTAAGTCTTGCCAGACTTAGAACTGCACACCATTTTGCTAAATGGTGTACAGTTCTAAGTCTGGCCTACCCTGCTACCCTGGTGGGTAGGCAGAGAGAACGTATTAAGACACTCCGTTCTATCGTGTTATGTAGCGAAATTCAACACAATGTTTTCTTCACGCTGTATCCCGCATATAGCAGGGTAGGGAGAAGGAACCTAGTGTTAAGACACTCCGTTCACCACTTTCCGCCGAATTGAAACATTGCGTGCTGAGTGGCGTACATTGCAAATAATTTAAATAATTATAATCGTTTCCCTGAGTGAATAGAACCCATAACCAATTACGTTTACAATCAGAAACGGTCTCTCTGCGCCACGTTGGCCTCATATAGTTTTTTTTTACAATCAATGTAGCAAACGAAGACAGCTTAGTATTAATATTTTGCTGTTTTATTTATTATTAACATATTAAGAACGTATGATCCGTACCTGTTGTTGAAATATATACAATATGTATAATAATTATTTTTTTTATTCCTTTTTTTATTATATTTTGATGACTTAAAACTAAATCTTAAAGACTCATAAAGAGTGTCTCTAATCAAGGTTTTGCTTAACACATAACCTAGTGTTAAGACACTCTGTATTCAAATATTTTTGAAACTTTAGATGTACCTTGAGTAAATATCCCTTGCAATGACAGAGCTTATTTATTTCGTTTAAGTATTACTACTTCCACAATTTTTTTTTTAAACATAACAATTTCCTCAAAATATAAAGTATAATTTGTTTCATAAAGTCAAGGGCTTTATTTCCTTTTTTTGGTTCTATGAAAGCTCTTACACTTTTCAAATTTGCTGATATTTACTAATATATACATAACGGTTGCATCATTGCGTGACTGACAGATAACGTACAAGCGAAGATACTGGCCACGGAAATTTGGCATGTCCTGAGATCCTGTTCTGTCCTGTTTCCTTGAGAAATGTAGGGGAGGGTATAAGAGAGGATATCTCGATATTCATATGAAAACATTAAACATTTATAGTTGACGCAAATGTTTAACGAAACAACATGCACTATAATCATCGTGGCGCAGTAAGGTACCTATCTGTAAACTTGACGGTAGTGTGTTCGAATCCCATCGGAAGAATTATTATTTCTAAATAATTTGACTTCTCCACTGAGCTGAGTTCTGCCACTCAATACGCAATATTTTAGAATTCGAGCAAAAAGTAGAGAATGAACACTCCGTTAACACTAGGTTTTACTTGTCGAACCTTACAAATGCAATCAATATGTGAGAGATACATGAATGTTTACCGATAATATATTTTATATAGCTTCAAATTTTCAAAGAGGGAACTCTTAACAAGCAGAGAGAATCTAGTGTCAATATATTCCGCTCTCAGTTAAAAAAATTGTAATAAAAATCTGAATTTAAATTATGAATATCTTTTGCCATTTTTTGTGGCACAGTGGAACAGTGTCACTATAAGAAGAATGATTTCTAGGTTCATTATTCATAGTAATTATTTATTACTTAAACTGTGTTTTTTTTACTCTAGAAAGACAACGCGCTGCGTTAAGTTCCGCCTAAAACAAAATGTCTTGTAATTATTACCTATTATATACATAAAGCTAAAAAATATATTAATATTTTTTAACTATAAATATAAATTGTAAAAGTAATTTTTCGCTTCCATGACCTTACTGCAACAAATTCATACAACATTATAACGTGACCTAACTATATGTATCTCTTTCTAACACTAGCATAATCATATCTTCCATCTCAACTCACGCATCTTAAGAAAACCCCCGTTACTTTTACCTTCGCAAAAAGGCGCTATCTGCAATGTTTTCAAGTGAAACACAAATTTGTATATCTATCTCGCTCTTTTCTATATAATTTGTTGAATGGTGTGAGCGAGATGTACATAGTGTTTACGGATTAAGAATACCGGTGGTGCAAGTTTTTGACAGTACGTTTCAAACTTCGAAGTTCGTAAGATGTAACATAAGAGTTAAATATTTTTTTATTTAATAAATTGTGAAAAAAATAAGTTTTTGTGATAAAAAAAATGTCATTTTTTAATGTATTTTTTAGTGTTTAATTAATTATATACGGTAGGTGTTGTATTTTTTGTATAATAAGCTAAAATATCATGTTTACTTGCGGAACTTTCTTTGCATAACGTTTTGTTTAGTCATCAAGGTCATAATATGTGTGCCAAATATTTTAAAACTCATATATTTCTACTAATCTAGCTGTTACCCGTGGCTTTGCTTGCAATATCAGTCCATACTACATACAATAGTGTATAGTGCGTATATGCGTTAATTTGAAGGCTTTGAAGTAGCCAGATTTTCAAATTTTTTGATAAGCAATCGTGTCTGCCAAAATAATTAAATATATAGTAAGAAGTATCCTACGTCCTTTTTAATACCTCTAAGAACATGTGTACAAAATTTCATGATATTCGGTTGAGTAGTTTTGGCGTGAAAGCGTAACAAACAAACTTACATTCACATTTATAATGTTAGTAGAGTGAGTGAGTAGAGAGTATTTCCACCAAAAAAAGAAAGAGAACCTAGAATTAGACTTTAGTGACTTTATTCTCCATTTTACACTTTATCTATATATTAATATGTGAAGGAAAAAACTTTTTGGATCCTTTACGAAAATTAAGTGGACGGAGGAGCATGAAACTTGGTACACTTATAGTTTATATAGCAAAGGATTGCACGATGATGATAATATATTTTTAAAATAATGCATGTCGTGTGTTCAAATAAAGTGACATATACATTGATAAACAACGCGTTGTTAACGCGTCAACGGTAACTCTAGTTAGAGTATATTACGTAGTCTTGCAGAATTCAACGCCGCAATTCGTCTTGTATTTAACTTTTGAAGACATGTGTTCTACTAATATTATAAAGGCGAATCTTTGTGAGATGGTTTGTCACTCTTTCACGCAAAAACTACTGAACAGAACTAAATAATACTTTACAGTGATATAGCTTATATATCAAAATAACACATAGAATACAATTTATAAAGATATTTGTATAATATGGACATAATATAAAAGAAAAGTATCTAGTATGAAAATAATTTTACTTTAAAGAGAGTTAAATTAAATTCTATTTTCCTGAGCCTTCGAATTTTATATAGGTACATGATTTAAAAGCTTTAAGCTCTTTCAAAGTATTTCTAACAAGAGCCACTCATTATGGCAAGAATTGTCAATTATTAAACGTCTTCAAAAAAAGAAAGAGGTTCTCAATTCGACTGTATTTTATTTATGTGTTACCACATATTTTTTTTTATATATTTTTTTTTATACCACGACGGTGGCAACAAGGCACACGGCCCACCTGATGGTAAGTGGTTACCGTGGCCTATGGACGCTTGCAACACCAGGGGCATCACTTACGCGTTGCCGACCCTTCAAAAACCTATTTATTCCCCTTTTGAAGAACCCATATTGTAGCCCTCTGGGAAAACCTCGGCAGGAGATCATTTCCCACAATTGGAGAGTCCGCGGAAGAAAGTTCCTTTGAAATCTAACTGTTCGGGACCATTTAGGCTCAAAGTGTAGCATGAACTCCCTGTCGATGGCGAGCGGTGCGATGGATGCGATTTTTTTTATATGATAGCTAATGTAGTCCCATGCAAATTTAGTTAACATCTGACGAGTAGTTTTTAAGCTATTCGTAATAATGTCACTTTAGTGCATTTTATTAGAAGTCGATTTCCTTTTTTGTTAAAATCTTAAATATTTTGTATTTCATTATTAATGCTCACTTCGACTTAAAATTAAAAAAGGTAAAGGGAGACGTTGAGTTCCGCCACTCAGCACACAATGCCTCTATTTGGCGGAAGTGGAGAACGGAGTGACTTAACACTAAGGTTCTCAGGTTCCCTTTGCCTACCCTGCAATATTAGGATACAGCGTGAAGCTAAAAAAGAAAAAAAATAATATTTCGCAGACTATTCTGTAATAAAAATCGATATTAAATTATATTTGTATAAGAAACAACTACTGTAACTAAATTGAAAATTGGATTATCATTTTGTAACTAACTAAAAGGTATTAAAAACCTCGTCAAAATCTTTTGCAATTTTATTTTCATAATTACTTATGTCTGTATAAACTTCTAAATGTTACCCAATAGGTATGGGTTCGAATGCCTTTACAAAACAGATAACTTCTTTATTTAGAGCATTTTACTTTAAATAACATACAGTATATGCATACATACATACATAGTTTCACGCTGATCCCGCATATAGCACGGTAGGCAGAGGCCGAGACTCCGTTCTCCACTTTCCGCCGAATTGAGGCATGGTGGAACTCAACGCCGCGCTTTGCCTTGTTGCCAAACCCAGGAAATGAAAAATTCCATTTCTTGGAGTGGGATTCGAACCCATAACCTACATAATGTCTCCAATTCAAACAATAAAAGAAATTGAATTTCAAATGATATGAACAAAAAGTATTAATTAAAAACACACTTACAAAAAAGTTATTACGAATAACTACACAAACTATTCGTCAGATCCTAACTAATTTTAAACAGGATCATATCAAAAGCACTATCTATTATATAAAAAAAAATCAAAATCGGCTCACCCAGTACAAACTTATGTGGTATACATAAAAAAATGTGTATTTATGTACGCACGTTAGCGAAAATACTTCTTTGGCATAACAAGATAAAAATATATCTAAAAACTTTATACTTTGCGTTCGTATCTTTCATATCAAAAAAGAATCATCATAATCGATCAACCCAGTAAAAAGTTATGGCATAACACACTTATAAAAACAATCAAATAGAGAACCTCGTAATGAATGCGATTTTTACACATATTTTAACTGGATTTCCATAAATATATTTCCAAATACTAAAATATACGCGAATAATCCAGTTAAAATAGTTCCATTTAATCGAGAACTTTCTTTTTCCAAGTTGGTTAATAAGAAATAACAGTATTTACAACGTAACATACGCTAAGAGCAACGAGGAACATCGAATTATCACATTTCCCACGCCTCCATTGTCTATAGTTCAGTGACTTCGAGGTTATTAATGGTGTTTTTATGGTATTACCTACTGACTAAAATAGGTTCTAAGTATAACTAAGTTCCTAATAAAGTTAGTTTTATTGAATGAAACTATTTTAACCGGATTAATCGCGTTATACCTAAAATATATGTACGTAGTTTCATTTAATATATGTAAAAATCGCGAAAATCGAAAATTTCAATAAGAAAGTGAGGTCGATTCCTACCGCATCGCACGCATGTGCCTCTGCGCCACGACAGGCGTTAAACCAAAGCGGGGAAATAAAAATACTTAAAATATTTTTATTTCTCCGCTTTGGTATCACAAAGTGTAACATTGAGTTCTACTACTCAACACGATATACCTCCATTTCGCGTGAAAAGTGGAGAACGGAGTGTCTCGTCACTAGGTTGCAATAATATTTTTTTTTAGCTTCACGCTATACCCCGCAAATAGATAGGGAGAGGAAACCTGAGAATCTAGTGTTAAGACACTCCGTTCTCTTAAGACTTTGGTAAAGACTAAGACTTTCCGTAAATAAATCAATTAATAAATGCCACACAAAACAGTATTTAGATCGTGTTAACTTGTTACATGTACGATCTGCTGCGTGTGCACTTTGCGTCACGATTTCCTCATATATACCTTATAAGTATGACCATTAGTGAAGCTGTTTTAAGATGGCCATGAAGTTTTTGTTGTTAATTATTTTTTTCGCGTTATTTAAATTTTATAGGTATATTTAATTCTAGTAATATTATAAATGTGAAAATTAGTTTGTTTATTTATCACACAAAAACTGAACAGATCTAAATAAAACTACAATAATATAGCTTACACGAGATATATCAATAAAAAATTGGGATACAGCGTGAAGCTATGTATTTGTATGTATGGGATATCTTAAAAAATCTATATGCAAGGTTCAATGGAATAAGACATGAATCAAAAACTATCGCAGCCAAATGCCCTTTAATAATAATAATATAGCACTTTATTCGGATCTTAATCCTAAACTAACAAATTTCTTAATCTATCTATAATCTAATATAAAATTCTTAATGTAGGTTAATCTATTGTCTCTTTTCCTTATTATCTGTAGATCCGTTTGCCAGTCGGCAAAGGCCTCTTCCAATCTCTTCCATTCTTTGATTTGTTTAAGCGCATATATTAGTTCTGTTAAATCCTCTTCTTTTCTCAAGGTACGTACGTTTAGAGTTGCAACATAAATTTTTTGATTCTTTCTGTTTATCATGTAATTGATCTTTATTTCTTTTGTTGAAATGCCCTTTAATTATATATTAATCAGAATTACTCTTATTACAATTAGTTAATTTGACCAATTAAATATTATTTGAAATATTATACGTAATTAGTTAATGCGTACAATGTTGCAATGAATTGTTATTATTTACAAATACATTCTTTTTCGCATTTTGTAGGATGAGCTTTGGAGTTAGTGATAGATCACTACGTGAATCATGTCACTGAACATGACCATCACCTAATGTGTGTAACTGTAATATTTAGTGAGATCATGATTATTGCAGATTCGATTTCCTCTTAGTGCTGTTTATGCAATTTCACCTTTTTTACATAACAGGGTAAAATAGGGGGTTCGATTCCCACTCCAAGAAATGGAATTTTTCATTTCCTGGGTTGCAAGTTGGGTTGTTGTAACAAGGCAAAGCGCAGCGTTGAGTTCCGCCACTCAGCACGCAATGCCTCAATTCGGCGGAAAGTGGAGAACGGAGTGTCTTAACACTAAGTTCCCTCTGTCTACCCTGCTATATGCGGGATACAGCGTGAAGCTATGTATGTAGAGTAAACTAGTAACAAGGGACTTAAAGACAAGATTACAAACATATAGAGAAGCTGTCGATGCTCACTCGCGAAGCTTATCATTGTTGTGAATTAAATGTAAAATTAAATTTTAAAGAGCAACTGTTGAGTTCCTTGCCGGCTCTTCTCAGCAGAACTGCCTTCCGAGACGGTGGTAGCTTTTTGACTGACAATACTGACATCATTATGTCAATTGATACGAAAGTGTTTGTAATAGCTTATTTGAATAAATATTATTTTGATTTCCACTTTCCACCTTTATACACCTTTGTGTGCGTAACTTAACGCCGACCAATGGACTCTATAAATATAATTTTTGAACGCTACAGCACATATCTTATCTAATACTTAATTTAGACTTAGCCAACGGAAACTGGAAACCGCAAGAAATAAGATCTGTTGAGATCACGTTCCAGGTATGTAGGTCGATTAGAACTTAAAAGGTGTACTGTATTACTAGGTACTACTTAGCAGGTTCTATTTCCGCGTTGTAAAATGAATTTTAAGTCTTTATTTAGAAAAGAGTAAAGAGAACACTCTGTTCTCCGAATTCCCAAATTGAAAATTCTGTGTTGCGAGGCAGATTTACGCTGAGTTTTATGTTGCGGCATTTTTATGTCATTAACAGGCACTATCTGAAATAAGGGGGAAAGCGGAACACAGAGAGTCCTGACATTAGGTTCTCTCTATCTCAGCGAAAAATTGCGTGAAGCTGCCATTCTCATTATTTACAATTCATTAAATAATAAAAAAACGCCTGTCGTGGCGCAGAGGCACAAGCGTGCGACTGTAAACGCGACAGGTTGTGGGTTCGATTCCCACTCCAGGAAATTTAAAGTTTAGTATTTTCATTTTCCTGGGTTTGGTAACAAGGCAAAGCGCGGCGTTCAGTTCCGCTACTCAGCACGCAATACTTCATTTCGGCGGAAAGTGGGGAACAGAAATCTTGAAAGAGAACAGAGTGTCTTGACACTAAGTTCTCGGGTTCCCTCTGCCTACCCTGCTATATGCGGGATACAGCGTGAAGTTAAAAAAAAAATGTATACAATTAATTACCTTATTTATTTATTTAGTGCAGATTTTCTATGTTTATATTTTCATATGTTTTTATTAACTGGCTGTAATATTTTTATGTGTTACCTCATAACTTTATATACTGGAAGAACCAATGTTGATGATTCTTTTTTTTTATATGATAGCTAATGCTTTTTTTTTTTTATTGATAACTGGACGGCAAACAGGCAGAAAGGACCACCTGATGGTAAGTGGTTACCTTCGCCCATAGACATCTACAACACCAGAGATGTTGTAGATGCGTTGCCAACCTAGAGGATACTGATGGAAGGGACAATGCCAGTAATCCACTATCGGAACCACCTGTTTGGGGAAAGGATGGGTGGGAAAGGGGAAAATCTGGCTTACATGCTTTTAATATCGTCCCATTTAAATATAATTGAAACGTGATAAGTAATTTTTAAATTATTCGTTATATTTTGTGCATTTTATTTAAAGTCGGCTTTCTATTTTTTCGTTAAAATCTCCATTATGTTTAACGAAGGATTTATTCTTTTTAAGTAACTGTCATACAGGAGTACATATCATTCCTATGCGAAAAGCCATAGTTCGAGAGAAAGGATGAATGTTTGTTAATCTGTCATACAAAAACTATTGACCGGATTTAAATGAATCTTTACAGTAGTATAGCTCATACAAGAGAATAACATAAAATATATAATTTATAAAAATTTTATCAACAAAACCACAAGCATGAGCTAGACTATTTCTTCCCGCAAATAAACATAAAAAACCTAGTGGTAAGACTCTCCGTTCTCCACTTTCCGCCTAAACTCGAGATATTGCATGTTGAGTAGCGGAACTCAACCCCGTACCTTGTCTTACAAGAGCAGAAAAATTGATAATTATTGAAACAATAATATCGAATGGAAATCGAACCCACAACCAATCACGTTTACAAACGCTACCACTGCACCACGATTTATATAATCTATATATAAATACGTGAAGCAAAAGCTTTGGATCCCTTTTTACGAAAATTACGCGGACGGAGGAGCATGAAACTTGGCACACTTATAGTTTATATAGAGGAGTGCAGAATGCTAATATATATTTTTTAAATAATGCATAAATAGTATATTAAATTAATAAAATAAATGTTACACACACTACCATGGTTTGACATCTATGTATATACAAAGTGACATATACATTACTAAAGACAACGCGTAGTTAACGCGTCAACGGGGCCACTAGTAAACTAGTAATAATAAGTCATCGTCAGTCTAGGGTCATTATTTAGTTCATAACTATTTACCACGGTTTACGTAAGCAATTGTTAAACCTGACCGCGGTCTATGCAATAGTTTTAAGTTGTGAAATGTATGGCAGTTGCTCGGTTAGGGCCAGTTCTGGGACAGGTTACTTTTGAACCGTTAGTTAACATGGTTAACGGTTGATTAGGAAATCAGCTTACGGTGTTAAGTTATGCGAATATTTTTTATTTGTATGGGAATATGTTATGAGTGTAACATATTGTAAATGATAAGTAGATACGTCAGAATTAAAATATAGCATACTAGATACAATGCCTGTCGTGGTACAGAGGCACAAGCGTGCGACGATACAGCGTGAAGCTAAAAAAAGAAGATAGAAGAAGAAGAGAGAAGATTTTTAATAAAATACATTTAAAAATTTAACTTATTACGAATAACTCAAAACTATTTGTCACATCTTAACTTAACTTAAATGGGACCACATTATAAAGACTACCTATCAGATAAAAAAAGGATCATCAAAATTCGTTCATCTAGTAAGAAGTTATACCTTCTTTTTCGAAGTCAGTTATTAATAAAAGGGCAAGTTATTTTATTCACACGTGTATATTGGTGACAGACAGCATTTACAAGAGAACTCAATAAAATACCGGTTACGTGCGTTATAAGAAGGTCAATACAAATTCCTCATATGTTTCAAAATATAATCATTTATATAATAATGATATTAATTTGTTTATTTTTACCGCATCTATAATTTTGTGAAAACCTAGTGCCAGAATTCCGTCAGAATTTAATATATTGTGTATTAAGTGACGGAACTCAACGCCGCGCTTTGCCTTCTTACCAAACCCAGGAAATGCAATTACTAAACTTTTACATTTATCCTGGAGTGGGAATCGAACCCACAACCTGCGTGCTTACAGTAGTACGCTTGTGCCTCTGCGCCGCGACAGGCATTTATTATATTAAAGTCTTAATTATTTAACATAACCACTCATCGCCACTCAGCACGCAATGCCTCAATTTGGCGGAAAGTGGAGAACGGAAGTGTTGAAATAGAACGGAGTGACTTAACACTAGATTCTCTGGTTCTCTCTACCTACCCTATTATATGAGGGGTACAGCGTGAATTTATATAAAAAAAAACTTTTTACTGAGTGAACTGATTCTGATATTTTTTTTAATATGATATATAGTAGCTAGTGCTTTTAATGTGGTCCCATTTAAAATTAGTTAAGATCTCACAAATAGTTTTTGAGTTATTCGTAATAAATTTACTTTTTATTGTTTTTTTTATTTTTATATTAAAAAAATATATTTAACATATCTTTTTTACATTTCAGATGGCGGAAATCATTTTACAAAGGCCTAAAGCTGCGTCGG
This sequence comes from Philaethria dido, assembly GCA_033558755.1. Taxonomy (NCBI): domain Eukaryota; kingdom Metazoa; phylum Arthropoda; class Insecta; order Lepidoptera; family Nymphalidae; genus Philaethria; species Philaethria dido. The sequence goes on from JAKGSA010000259.1 coordinate 188,182, forward strand.
GGTTGAACGAGCCTAACCCCCTCATAATATTATTAATAATATCTTTACTGGAACTATGTGGTGCTCAAGTAGTGAACAGGGCACCACACTTTATACCACAGACTGGGGACATGTCCCAATTTAGAGTCCTAGAGGACACTGTTGTTGGGACACCGGTGTATCACTTAAAAGGTATTATTGACACTACTCGGATTTAGTGATAAAACACTACGTTGTTAGTTTTATGATGTTTTTTTTTTTAAATTAAGTTTGTTTATTTTTCTGTAATAATTTCATTGTAGTATTATTATTAGACGATGGTTGTAGATTTGATTATAGTTAAACATACAAACATTTTTATTGATTTTTAGATAGTTTGAAATGTTAATCACACACTTGGGAAACAAAAAACATTTTTTGAAAACGTATAAAAATTTAAGCGCAGCGGGGATTCGAACCCGCGCCTATTAGAAACCGTCCCGCTCTGACCGCTAAGCCATGTTTTCTCTGTCTGTATTATAACTTTGTTTATTCTAATTTATAAATTAAACATTTTCAGGAATAGATCCCGAAAATCGTCCACTAAGGTATTCAATATCGGGACAATACTTCAGTGTTGATTCTACTACTGGTGTGGTGACTCTAGCGAAGGCTCTAGACAGAGAAGAACAGGCGAAGTTGGAAGTTATTATTAGTATTACAGGTAAATATAATTTTAATTTATGTAAATATTGGGCATAAATGTCTAAAAAAACAAGCTCTTGACGTCGAAAAAAAAGGTCATCGCCAAAATTCGATAGTGAATTTACTAAATGCCTTCACATCCTATACCGGCTTTCCCTAAATATATCAGCTTCCCTAAAAATTAGCGGCTTCTTTAAATATATATACCGGCTTCCCTGAATTTACCGGCATGCCTAACTAAAATTTTTACCCCTCGCCACTGATGTGTACATATACTCGTATGTTAATTAACTATATGTTACTTACTAACCTAACCTAACCTAACCTAACCTAACCTAGGTGAAAAATAAAAAACGGATTGTCTTAATGCTGGCAGATTCACCGCCAAAATAAAAAAAAAAATGAGAATTATATTAGTGATTTTTAAAGTGTTATTCACTTGAGATAAGAAAAATGTTAAGAAATGTAAAATTTAAACGTAATATTATTCGAACTTTGTGTTTGTGTATTGTGGAAGAAAGCAAAGTATGTATAAGTAAGTATTAATAAGCTCGCTTAAACATACATAGCTTCACGCTGTATCCCGCATATAGCAGGGTAGGCAGAGGGAACCTGGTGTTAAGACTCTCCGTTCCTCCCCTTTCCGCCCAATTAAGGCATTGCGTGCTGAGTCGCGGAACTAAACGCCGCGCTTAGCATTATTACCAAAACCAGGAAACGAAAATCATTTCTTGGAGTGGGAATCGAACCCACAACCTGTCGCGTTTACAGTCGCACGCTTGTGCCTCTGCGCTACGTTAAGCGTTAAATAATAGAATTTAAATTAAAAAAATATGTAGAATACTTAGATATAAATTAGATTTAGTAACAAGCAGCTTCACGCATTATCACGCATAGCAGGGTAGGCAGAGGGAACCTGGTGTCAAGAAGTTATATTTTTTAATATATTAAATCTAATATTTTTAATATTTTAAATATTACTTTTACAGATGAAAGCATAGAAGATACGGAACCTAACACTATATCGTTACGACGAGTGATTCCAGTCCGAGATGTGAATGATAACCCACCTGTATTCCACAATAGGCCATATATTGTTAATATTAGTGAAGCTTTGCCTGTGGATAGCGAGATTGAGGTATGTTTTTTTATTAAAAAGTAACGAAAATGCGTCACGAAAAATGTATAGAAAATACATAATACAGTATTTATAATCGGTCTTCTTGCTGCATTTTTGAGGCCTACAATGGCCTCAAAAAACTTGGTACAGTGTCACACCGTCTGATATTTACACGTGATCGTTTATGGGTTCTATTACTTCTTGGGGAAATGTCTATATTTAAATTATTTTCAATCCTTAGCTCTGGTAAGATATAGCGATGACATGTAAGCCAGGTTTTCGCTATTCCCACCCATCCTTTCCCTAGAATGTGGTGTTTGCGATGGTGTACTGCCGCGGCCACTACATTATTTCATCCCCCTTCTATCTAAACACTAGGTTGACAACGCATTTACAACATCTTCGGTGTTGTAAATGTCTATGGGCGAAGGTAACCACTTACTATCAGGTGGTCTCATCAGGTCTCAAATTCAGTCGGAATGAAGCGTGAAACTTCTTTAAATAGTCGAATAAACAAAAACATCAAAAGGCAGTTCTGCTGAGAAGATATGGCAAGAAACTCAACAGGTCCTCTTTAACTCAACAGTTTTTTTAAGTGCCTTCTGATTTTTTTATATTACCGCATAACTTTTCACAACGTGGATCAATTTTGATGACTTTTTTATATAGCGATTTTATATAGCTAGTTCTACTTATGTGATCCCATTTAAATTTAAGACATTAAGATCTAAGGACTAGTTTTTGAGTTATTCGTAGAAGTACTACTGTTTAGCGCATCTTTTTTGTTTTCTTTTTTTTTAACTTTACTCTGTATCCCGCATATAGCAGGGTAGGCAGAGGGAACCTGAGAATCAGTGTTAAGACACTCCGTTCTCTTTAAACAAATTCGTCCCACACTTTCCACCAGATTGAGGCATTGCGTGTTGAGTGGCGAAACTCAACGCCGCGCTTTGCCTTAATTTGCAGTCAGCGTCACTAATTATTTTTATTTTCAAATATTTTTATACGTATTAATATTTGGCCTACGTTTTATTATTGTAATATATGTAAATTTGGTTGTGATATTTACATATTATAAATAAATGCATCGTTGATTATAAATATCAAGGTCTATCTCAAATCTAGTTTTCTTGTTTACCAATATATTTAAAATTACTAACTTCTTAACTCTTTTTTTCTTTACTTTTTTTTTCTTATACTAAATTTATATATATAAATTATCTAGGTTTGAGCAAACCTATTGGGTTGGTGGTTTTTTCATTTTCTTAGAAATTTCGAGAAATCTTTTTTTTTTAATATTTATCTTCACGCTGTATCCCGCATATAGCAGGGTAGGCAGAGGGAACCTGAGAACTTAGTGTTAAGACACTCTGTTCTCTTTCAACAAATCCGTTCCCCACTTACCGCCAGATCTCTTTTTAAACCTCTTTTCAAGTTCAAAATTCAAATAATTAAGATTTTTAACAAAAGAAATCTGATTTCAAAGCAAATGCACTAAATGTTGCCTGTAAGAGATTGCGTGAAGCAATAAGACCGCCTTTGCATGAATATACTAGGTGTCTATATTCTACAACTAAAATGGTTTTTTTTGTTAGTGCAATAAAGAATTTTCCATTCTATTCTATTATAAAATATTTTGGCTTACACTGTCCAGATGGACATCAAACATTAAATGTACGGTTTGTACCGATAAATGGACGCAAAGTCTTATATATTCATTAACTTTAATATAGCGAGATTCGAACCCATGCCCCTTGTACACCTTGACATAAATATTTCAGTAACAAACGCATTTGTTCTGCATATTTATGTATTTGCATAAATACCGTATGAAGTTGGATATTTAATTTTTCTACATTATTAATTTTTGTACGAAATTTTATGTCAATAAAAAAATAAAGAAAAAATAAGAAGATATTCATTCAAAAAATATTTTACAAATTGAGCAGCGGAGAGTTCCCAGTAAGTAGTCAAAGACACTTGTGTTGGGAATGTCTCGCTTCTCCGTTGGCTTAACAATAACATAATACTCTATTTCTAGAAATAACATCTTCAATGTATTCTAGAAATATTTTTTTTTATGTCAATGAAAATAATATTTAGACATTTTTTTAAAGATTTGACGTGTAGTTTTTAAGTTATTCGTAATATTTTTACTTACTTATGTTTTTTTTTTGTTAAATCATTTGTTTCAACTTCACGCTGCATCCCACATATAGCAGGGTAGGCAGAGGCTGAGAACCTAGTGTTAAGACACTCCTTTCTCTCACTTGAATTGTTAAATCATAATTATTTAAATTGCAGGTTACACCAAATATCATAGTAACGGACATGGACGAAGGGGAAAACGCTAAAATACAAATAAGCTGTTCGACAAAAGAGAGAGGCAGTGATGCTGAAGCGTGTTCTACGTTCAGAATTGTTACTGAAATGGTAAGTAACCATCGACTCGCAGTGGGACAGTCTGACTGACTGGTTGTTGTGGGTTTGATTCTCATTCGGGGGAACAATTGTGCTTAAATAAAAGAAACTAAAAGTAGAGTGGAGTCTTGGCACCCGGTAAAAAATACTGTGAAGTTCCCGTCAAACCTCGAGATACAATGCAATTTTTCCTTGTGAGGGGACGGGGTTAGAATACAATTCCCCTCCGCCGCCGCGGGTATCCCAGGTGGTAGGTGGTAGAAAGTTCGTTCTCCGACTGGCTCGCGACCACTATCATGTCAAAGATGATCCGCCAAACATGTAAGGATTTGTTCCGGTTCGATGGCATGTAAGCCAGGTTTTCTCTATTCCCACCCATCCTTTCCCCAGAATGTGGTGGTTCCGATGGCGAACTGTCGCGGCCACTGATTTGGTGTTGTAAATGTTCATGAGGGAAGGAAAACTTACCATCAGGTGGCCCTTCTTCTCGTTTGCCATTCATAAATAAAAAAATAAAAAAAACTGAATAAAATTCTGTTGTTGTTGATGTTCACTGTGGAAAGTAATGATTGTTATGAGCTTCATTGTAAAGTTGTGTTAAAAAGTATAGCTGTTAAGCTTTTCGCTCGTTTTAAGTATGACTGACAATAAGAGCATTTTTATGTTAATTGACGATTCGAAAGAGCTTGTGTTAGCTTCAGCTTGGCTTGAGCTTTTATTCTAAAAGTCTTGTCAATTCGAATATGTTAATTCTAATTTAACAGAAAATCTTAAATCAAGTACATATATAGTATGATGTAAGAAAACTGGCATCAGAAGTTTCCTTAGGTCTGGTAGGGAAAGCCCAACATTTGTAGAGAACGTAGTGTTTTAACACTATCCAATATAATGGCATAACTGACATTACTGATATTTCCCCAACAGATAACCCCAAACAAATACCAAGCACGTATATACATATCGAAACCACTAGACTACGAAGTGCGTTCAGCGTACATACTAGCGTTAGAAGCTAAGGACGCGGGTCAACGCCCTCTCCGCGCGGTCGCCACACTAGCTGTCGCGGTACGAGACGTGCAGGACCAGCCGCCGGTGTTTGTGAATGCACCTTATTCTGCTGCTATAAGGGAGAATACTGAGGTGGTGAGTGTGTTTTTTGTTTTAGGAAGCCAACATAGTATACAGATCACTGTATATCAATACCTTTCGTTTATACATATTGATATGGTACACTATACACGACACTTAAAGGCTAATTTATCATATAAAATAAACAGTTGTTCCGACACCTACATTTCTTCTGTACAAAATATAAACTATCTATTAAAAACTTCAGCAAAATACAGTAAATAATAAAATGTATCTATGTAAAAGAGTGTATATCCAAAAAAATATTTAAAAAAAAAAACCAAACAATGCATGTATTAAAAAAAATATTCTCTAAAAAGACAACTAAATATTAATATTTTAAAAACAGTAAAACACTGACTGAAAATAACAAAAAAAAGCGTTCTACAATAGAAACTATTTGATAAGATATATAAGTAATCAGTAGCTTATAAGTATCACATTATCTATATGCATGCTTATATATTGGTATGCACCGTACTCTGTTGTTGTACGAGATATTACTTAGGTGGTAAATGTGTTTTTATTGTACACACACATTACACGTACCGAAATTATACACATGTATGTGTAATGACACACATGCATATAACTATGTGGGTTTTTCTTTTAAATTAATGTTCTGGTTTTTTAATATTGATAAATCTAATTGCACTGTTGTTATTAATATTTTCTATCTCTTAAATATCTATAAGTCTTAAATGTACTAAATTCTATTCCTATATATGAAAATACGCCGTTAGTTAATATTCTATGTGTTTTTGTTGTATATATGAATTACACATATGTATATTACACACATGAATACGGTATATGCACACACATGCGCGTTTATATGTGTGCGCATACACATTAAAACCTTGGACATTTCGGTATAAATATAAATTATACATTACACACAGGTACGTATACATACTGGCGTACACATATATGCATTTATATGTGTGTTTTTAAGCGTTTCCTATCTTTTTTATTGACAAAAAAGTTTTACGTCTCTTTTTTCAGAACACAAGCATAATGGAAATAATGGCAAAAGACGGTGACACAGCGAACCCCCGACCAGTGTTACTGACCCTCGAGGGTGACACTTCCCAGTACTTTAAGTTAGTACCAGAGAGGCCACTGGGGCGCGCTACACTGGTCACTACAGATATACCACTAGATAGAGAGAGCGATATTGTTGTGGAAAACGGTGGCGTTTATAATTTTTTTGTAAAGGTATGTATTTTTTATTAATATGTATAAAGAATTTAGTGAAACAAAAAAAACTGGCTTGAATTATAATAAAATGGTTACAAATAATTTAAAAACTATTGAAGGACCACAGAAGGGGATTCTCAATTCGACGTTTCTTTTTATGTGTGTTACCATATAACCTTTTACTGGACCAATTTTGATAATTCTTTTGTTAATATGATAGCTAATGTTACTAATGTGATCCGATTTGGATTTAATGAATATCTGGCGAGTATTTTTTTGAAGTTTTTCACTTTCAAGTGCATTTTATATGACGTCATTTTTTTTTGTTAAAATTTAAATTATTATAAAGCACTTTCTTTTAACAGGCAACAGAACTCATAAACAACGAAGTACCATCGGACTATACAGTAATGCCAATAACCATAGTAGTAACAGACGTGGACGATCATGCCCCCACTTTCAATCAGCCCTCATTCTCTCTCACAGTGCCTGAAAACATCGAACAGGGGAGCCCCCTACCAGGCCTCTCCATGTACGTCGATGACCCAGACTTGGGGCAGAATAGTCGTTATAACTTATCTTTGCGAGACATTTTCAACTCAGAAGGAGTTTTTACTATCAGCACAAATCATGGAGAAGGCCGTACACCAATTAGTATAAAAGTCAATGATTCATCCAAACTAGATTATGATGTAGATGATGAGGAACAAAGATTATTCGTTTTTGATGTAATTGCTTCAGTTAATGGCGAAGAAATGTCATCAACTCGAGTCAATGTCAAATTATTAGACATGAACGATAATGCCCCCGTGTTCGATCTGCCCCAATATAAGTTCGATGTTCTGGAAAATTCCGCGATTGG
>JAKGSA010000260.1:296-77950 GCA_033558755.1 Philaethria dido
TGGATACCGGATGGCAAACGAGCAGAAGGACCTCCTGATGGTAAGTGGTTACCTTCGCCCATGAACATCTACAACACAAGAGATGTACTAGATGCGTTGCCAACCTAGACGATACAGATGGAAAGGGAGGATAATGTAGTAGTCCGCTATCGGAACCACCACATTTTGGGGAAAGGATGGGTGGGAAAGGGGAAAACCTGGCTTACATGCCATCGAACCGGAACACATCATAAGATATTTGGCGGTTCGTCTTTGACATGATAGTGGTCGCGAGCCAGACGGAGGACGAACCTCCTACCACCAAGAAAATATTATATCATGAAAATTTTCTGAAGTTTTTTATTAAATTAACAAGAGATGTCTGACAAGTTAAAGCTCGTCGTTGGGTTCCGCCACAAAACTTACAATATCTTAAAATCATAGTAAAAAATTTAGTATTTTCACAGAATTTTCTGTAAACAAAACGACAAAGCAAAAACAAATTGTGAGTTTGATTGGTTGTGGGGTGGAATTGTAGTGTTGGATCCCATTCGGAGAGCAATAATAAATAAAAAATAAATTTAAATTATTTATTATCTTGACATTCGGTTCTCTGACTACCCTATTATGCGAGAGAAATTTTGAAATCAAAAAAAAATTAAAAATACAACATACCTCAGTAGCCTCCTTCAACTGTTCCAAAACACCTAACGCCTCTAAAGATATCATGACCGTCGTCTCAAACGTTTTGTCGTCCTCCGAAAGGGAGGCCTCAAACTCAGGTGTAATGTCTTGTAGATACGCATCTGTTATTTCTTCACTTTTTGTTAATTCTGGAGAATATGGGAAAGAATATTTATGTTTATCGTATTACGCGTATATCAGTATGTAGCAGAGGTAAAGGGTCAAATTTTACTAATGTAAACCGGTACATAAAAGTCCGATATAAGTAAGTTATGTCGAACTTTTTCTTGCAATTTTACTCTCACATCTTTTTGGCGACCTCATTTTGGCATTCCCAATATGATGTTAAATCCGCCGCGAAATTATTGGAATTTATAAAAGGTTAGCTGAAAGGAATCATTACATAGACTTTTGCCATTTGTACCTAGTAAAAAACAGATTGTTTTAGAGAAGAAAGCAAAGGCTTCTATAAAACAAATATAAGAAAGTATTTAACCAAAAGATTAAAAGTATCCAAGCTAAAGAAACATATCCATTATCTTACTTATATTATTTATACTAAAGATAGTGAGGATGAATGTTTGTTACACTTTTACGCGAAAACTACTAAATGCATATAAATGAAAAACAGTAATATAATATAATATAAATATCAAAATAATATAAAAGATTTTGTGTTATTTCGCATAATGTAAATATCTAAAAAAAAAAAAAAAAAAAATCTAGTTAAGTTTCGGCGGCTGTTAAGGGTGTTGTTAAAATATTAACTCTTAATATTCTAATTAAAATAATTTCTAATAATTTAAACGACATAATTAAATGGCGAACGATTATTGATTTATTATTGTAACAAACTTTTACATTTCTATTCTTAAAGCATTGTCAGTATTTTTAGCTTTTGGATGGTATAACGAAATTACTTATTACTTAGGAGCAAAGAGCTTCGCAACGTAATATATAATCTAGTAAATGTATATTCCCCTGATTTAGATTTGAACTGACAACTTTCCGTTATATTTTTTTTTAAAAATCTCACCAGCAAGCAGTAAAGCAGTGCGACGTCTCGCAGACACCCTCCTACTGAGAGGAGCTCGTTCATCTTTGTATACAGCCTCGCTTATTCTACGCACTATTATGTCTACTAGTTCTTTTTTCTTTGCCTTTAAATTAAAAATATACAATGTAACATATTTAAATTTTCATTTGAAATTTTTTATGTGACAGAATTCGAATTAAAATTTGTTTGTCATATGCCATCGTATTTCTAATATTGAAAAGCGCCATAGTTAAAGAACTTAACTGTACAAGCATGAAAACTCGCTTATCGTTATCAAAAGAATTTGTATGGGAATTGAAAAGCGTCCCTACCGTGCGTAAGAGCAACTAACGTTTTCCCATACAAAATGCTTTCGATAACGATACAAATACTTTGTCGCAAGTTTTCGTGCTTGCCCTACTGAACTATAATATTGAAGACATTTTGTTGCCAGCATACCTATAGGAAAATTTTTACGATACTTATTACACAAAGCTAAATAAAACATTTGAATATTTCAAAGTAAGTATTATTCATACACTTAGGAGAAATATTATTAAGAAAACATATACAATTTAAACAAATCGAAACTTAAGTACAAATTGAGACATACATTCTTATGGGACTACATAGAACTTTTTTTTATTGTTAAATTTTCATACAAATCTTCTAAAGAAAAACTAAAAAAACATTTTTTTCTACCTGTAATTGAGCAGTAGTAACAGACAAAGCGTGAACATGAGGCAATTCAGTTTGAGCGGTCAATAATGCTGCTTGCAACGACTGTGCCGCCCCCAAGACCCGACCTGATGCTGTTAGTTCTCTCGCCTCTCTTTCCGATACTACCACTCTTTCACTGAAATATTATGATAAAATTATATGTAAAATTTCAGCTTTTTTTCTCACATAGCAGAGGGAACATAGTGTCAAGATACTTTGTTCTCCACTTATATATAATGCCATTGCTTAATGAGCATCATAACAAAATGTGATAGGTTGTGGCCTCTATCCTTACTCAGGGAAATGATTATTTGAAATTAAGTTAATTTCTCGGCTATAATAAGATGAAATGTCGCGTTGAGTTTTGCCTTCCAATGCAAAGTCTGGAATTTGGGCAGAAAACGGAAAACGTAACATAGAAACACTCAGCTCTCTGTCTACCTTGCTATGTAAGAAAAAGCTTAAATGTATAATGAATCACTAAGTCTTACTTTAATTTCAATTAAATAATGGAATTTAAACTGAAATTAAAATCATTCTAGAAAATAAGGTCATTATTTCATATAAGGTCAAAACATGGAAAATAGATTATTGTGACAATTCTTGACTATCCTGTGATGCAAAATTATGCAAGAAATTGAAAAAAATATTTATGCAACTTATTTTTAATAAGCAAATTAACTTACATATCAGTCAACATCCTCAAAGCATGATGATGGGTCCTGGCATCAGCCCATAACCTTCGCAGATCATCTCTCCTCACCCTCAGTAATGCTCTACAAGCTCCCAATCTTGCTTCAGCTGCAGAACAGTGCTGGCCCCAAGCACCAAGTGCTGAGCAGACTGCACTGAATTTCTGAGATTTTTAAATAAATGATTTATAAATTGTATCAGTTGCCATAGTAACTTAGTGGGACAGCATCTGATTACCCTGGTATGCAAGATAATGTGACCCTAATATATCATGTGACATTTAATAACAAAAAAAAAGTTGTGAATGTTGGCCACAATATAACAACATCTATTTAATAAATAATTAAAAATGGTAATCAAATGTATCTACTCTCAATTTATCCTAATCACAATTCAATAACTGGAATTATTCTAACATATTCAAATAAATTGGAATATTACACTACAAATTGCTATAAGTAACTAAAGTCATGAATACATTTATATTATTAATTTCTTGCTGTATCTCAATACTTCATTTATATAGACTGTAAAACCTAAAATTCTGTTTTCATAGGAATTTGACCCATCACAATGCTCCACTACATTTCACCTGTATGTTGTGTGACATTCCCTCAGTAACACAACCATTTTGATATAAATAAGTATGCTTAATAACTTATAAAACACTTACTTGCATAACATCAGTGATTTCTTGTGCATGGATCGCAACCAACTCGTCGAGTTTGGCATCGCTCTTTTTATATTCTTTTTCCAATTTTGCTCTTTCTTTCTCTCGTTGTTCATTTGTTTCACTTGCAGATAAAGTGCGGATTACCGACATCAGAAGGCCACTCTGTGAAAATATAGTTTTCTTTAATCATAATTACGAATAAAAAGGTCTATATTGATTTATTGTTAATAATTTACATGTACTTTTAAATTTTATTTGATAGTTAACTTGAAATTTCACTTTTTGAAAAGTAGTTTGTAGGTGATGAAAAAAATTATATACCGTTTCTTTTCCTTGCTTCACACCACGAGGTGGTTTCGTGGGAGGCGGCGACGACATTTTCTTGATTTTCTTCGCCTATATTTTTTAAATAAAATTGTTATTTTACAATTCTTCAGAAATCTAAATACACCCACAATTTTTATTTACTATCTGACATTCTGTCATTTATATCACTTCCTGTCATTGTCAGCTAATAACGTTTAAAAAATTGGGCAATCTTATGTATTTTACTAGTGTAGGTAAGTAATTTAATCTATCATTTAAAATTTAACTTATTTAAAACACTACTTAATTTTGAGATCAAAAAAGTGCTAGAAAAGCGATGATATATAAGCAATGTTTATTAATGTTCCAAAAACCTATTTGCAAATGTTCAGTTGTGACCTCTGAGACCCGAACGCTCATATTAATTACATCACCATTATTTATAATAATGAATTTCGAAGCTAAATAATTCTATTTTAGATAAAAGATAAGATTTTTTTTATTTCAACATAAACTCGGAAAATTGAAACTATTAAAAATGAAATGAGCTACCACTTTAATCTGTGCAAATTTCTATTGACACTAATAATTATAGTCTGTAATCGTTATTTTGAATTCAAAAATATATCGTCTTCGTCTAACAGAAGAAAATTTCCTTTGTTACACATAACTTCTTTTTAAAACTGTATATTCATCAAAACAAAATGGATTATTCTACAATAAGCAACAAAACCGATGTCGAAGAGGTAACAGGAGGGGATATAACTGAAAAATATCATCTATTACGAAAACAATACAACAATTTATCCAGTAACTTCGAAGCAATTAAACAGGAGCTTCACGACACAAGACGAAGTTACCAAACCGCGTTAGATGTCCAAAGTCACTTGACTATTGAGCTAGAAAGTTATCAGGCAGACGAAAAGAAACGTAAGGCGGAACTAACATCACGTATCACAGCATTACAAGAGGACATATCAGCTTTACGACTGGAACGAACAGAGTTAACAGAAAAACATTTAAATGAAATAAAAAAGCTGGAACTTGAAAATAAACGTTTAAAGGAAGAACAGGTAACCGTTGCACGTGAATCTCCTGAGCGTGATACTAGCGAGATTGATGAAATACGTAGTGCATTGTCATCAGCTTCTTCAGAGGCCGTAGCAGCTAAAGTAGCTCTGAAGGAATCTGAAAGCGTTATAAAGTCTTGGCAAATGAAGGCCGAGGAGTTGCAGACTGAAATCACTGAGTTGAGAGAAGCGGCAGAAATAAGGAAAGAGGAAATCAGTGCAGCCGGAGAGAGAGAGGCAGCGGCTATTGCTGATTTGGCAGAAGCTAGGGCTTTGTTACATCAGGTTAATACACAGGATTTAGAACCTCACGGTAAGTAGAATATTTTGATTTTGTTATTCGATAATAAAATAAGTTTCATATGATTCAATTATTTTTGTATGCAGACAATGCAGATGTAAAAGTAAAGTACTGACTATAGATTGCTTAAATTTATTAAGCATGAGCTTTTAGGGGCACTAAGTGAGGAAATTTCTATGAAAACTGAGAAAATGGGATATTAGGTTTTATAGTCTACTGAAGTTGCTATATTTGAATTGCAATAGTGCAATAAATTTGAAAATATATTTTTTTAATAAAATCATAATAGTGAAAATAATTTCTTTTATATTTATAAATATTGTTATTTTTTCAGCTACCAAAGGAAATTCAATATTTGCTGAAGTAGAAGACAAAAGACAGGAAATGGCAAAAAATCTTATACAAATGAAACAAACAAACTCTAGAGTATGAGTATTTCTAGTTTAATTTTTTATTTATATTTATGCTATTTTATTATATTTAATGCCAACAAAAATGAGATTGAAAATGGACCAGATTGTTCTTACCCCAATTCTTATTCTCTTAGTCAGTTAAAATGTAATCTCGATTTGACACATAAGCTGTTCACGACTTGATATCCACAACTTTGATATGTCATATAAATTTGCACGGCCTTTTTAACAAGAAAAACTGTCAAATGGAGCTGTCGTTTGTATATTTATGATATGTTATCATATGATTATTTATATACATATGTAGTATGCAGCAGAAACCAATATATTTTTTATAATTATAAAAGATGCTAATACTAATTATTAAATTATTTTTGTTTCTTTGCTCTGGTAAGATAAGGAATGGCATAGTGATTTGCCACTTAACATGCAATATCTCGAACACAATGGAAAGTGGTGTCTTGATATAGACAACCTAGCGGGTTGTCTCTGACTACCCTGTTATGGGACTTAAAGTGTGAAGCTCAAAACCTTGACTTGTAAGTCAACTTAGATTTTTAAAAATTTCTTTAAGACAATTTGAACTATTATATTTCAATGAATATTTCACAAATATGAGTAGTAAAGTATATTAACGCCTGTACGTGGCGCAGAGGCACTAGTGTAGCGTTGGCGACTTGGTTATAACGCGTCAGGTCTGATGGGTTAACAAGACCCACTCGCAGGATAATATATAACATATTACATATAACTTAATAGTAAAAATTTCCTGCGCGCGTGCGTGTGAGTGTCCGTCCACTCAACACGTAATTGCCTGCATATTTGGCGGATAAGTGTGGGAACGGAAATGTTGAAAGAGAATGGAGTAGCCTTAACACTAGATATTTAGTATATTAATTAAGTAGACTTAGCTCAGCATTGCTTTCGCGAGTTAAAAAAATTAGATGGGAGCAACAGGCAGGAGCTGCGGCACATCATGATAGAGAGCTTATAGGTAAATATTACAATATTATTCAAGCCTTCATAGTGTTATTTATCTATGTTTAGTATTTTGGTTGTGTTTATAATTTTAGAGATTATTTCTATTAAAATATTTTTACGTTGTCTTGGCACAGTAAGATTGTGTCTGACTGTTAATTGGTTTTGGGTTAGATACCCATTCAGGGAAATTTTTATATATATATTACACTTAAAAATGCCAAAGTATATTAATGTGTTTTTTAATTTTATTTTATATTACATAAAGCTATGAAGACCGAATTACAGAATTAGAAAGTCTATGTGAGAAACAAAGGAGGGAATTGTCCTGTTGGTTCAACAAGCATTGTGATACAAACACTCCGGGCTGGTTACCCAGTGTTCTGGAACATTTCAAGTGAGTTACATTATTTGAATAATTTTTATATTTTTGTGCTTATTTTCTATTTTTTGTTTTATGTAGGCAAAGCGAATCTTCTTTTGAGGCATTTGCGCCTGTTTTAGTAACGCGACAGGTTGTGGGTTCGATTTCCACTCCAAGAAATGGAATTTTTCATTTCCTGGGTTTGGTAACAAGGCAAAGCTCAACAAAGAAAGTGGGGATCGGAGTGTCTCAACACTAGGTTCCCTCTGCCTACCCTGCTATATGCGGGATACAGCGTGAAGCATGTATGTGTAACTAGTTAACATTGTCTCGTTAACAGATGGCGTGATTAGTTCTTGGTTTTTTGTTTGCTTAACGAACTTCAATAAAAATAATATATATTTCATATGCAAAAATTATGAATACAATATGTAGGTGATATATTGAAGTCATATTAGTGGGACAGCGTCTGAATATTGTGGGTTCGATTCCAACTTAGGGCAGTGATTATGTTATTTTCATTCTCACACACCGATTAACCATGGCGTTGAGTTCCGACACTCAACACTCAATATCCCAAAATCAATTTTTTCATTTCAAAATATATTTTTTCCAAAAAATGTTAATTTTAGAAATAAATTATACTTTTAATATTTGCAGAACCGAATGCGATCAACTACGTTCCAAAGTGTTATCAAGAGGCACTTCACAATTAGCGAGTGCGGTCCAAGTGAGAGAGTTGCGGAGAAAAATAGCACTCCTGTCGTCAACAAACAAACAGACACATGTAGAAATAAGTGATAATAATGTTAGTTTGATCAAAGAAAGGGAAATTCATGTCAAGAAACTAAATGTAGATGATGTTAAGAAGAAAGTATCTTTTAATTGATTTATTTTGGAGTGGTAGTGGGTTCGATTTTTGTTTGGGGAATGTTTAGTTTTTTTTGGAAAGAGCGCAGTAATTTATGACTAAGATTAAGCTCTTTGAGTTTTTAATGTTTTTTATGCCATGATATAGAGGCAATATAGTGATGTTACATTCTATTCTTGACTTGTCGATTAACATTCCTTGGAGCAAGATTTGAACTTACGACTATCGCATATCGCATATTCACACACATCCTATTGGGAATTTATATTTTATATGATTAAATTTTTATTTATGAATATTTGATTTTTTTTTTCCTATACATATTATAACTATTTTTTATAATAAGAAAATAATTCATAATTATCCTTGGACTCCTGTCTCTGCTTGCTTCACTCGCCAAGTCCTGGTGACTACTAATACCATAAATGTGAATGTAAGTTTGTTTGTTACGCTTTTCTTTTAAACTACAATCGATTATCATATGAAGAGTGAATATATGACTAAACAGAGACCTCTTCTCCGTTGATGGGCATTGAGCTCCTTGAGTGCTTTATATATATTACCTACCGAAACTAACTACATATTATTTCTTTTAAGTAAAATAAGTATGCTTTCTAACAATATATAATCAAATACATAATAAAAATCATATATATTATAATCACTTTTATATCAGTTTTCGCTTCCTTTCCCCATCGCTAGGCAGTTCCTTTAGCGCGTGTTCCCGCGCTCCTTGGCTATTTTTAATTTTAGAACGTCGTGGCGTGATCCAAGTGCTGTCCTTTCTCGTTGCGAGCGTGAAGCTACTTTAAAAATGGGCGTTCCGAGGCACGCATTGGGCTTTAAATTCCTCCGGGAAATATTATTGACGGGGCCAGAATATTTATCTACATTTACTATTTACTGACAGGTTGTGGTTCGATCCCCACCCCCAGAAAATGGAATTTTTCATTTCCTGGGT
Source organism: Philaethria dido (assembly GCA_033558755.1). Classification (NCBI taxonomy): domain Eukaryota; kingdom Metazoa; phylum Arthropoda; class Insecta; order Lepidoptera; family Nymphalidae; genus Philaethria; species Philaethria dido. The sequence continues at coordinate 9,346 of JAKGSA010000260.1, forward strand.
TTGGTAACAAGGCAAAGGTGGTGCTGAGTTCCGCCACCTAGTACGCAATGCCTTTACCTCGGCGGAAAGTGGGGAACGGAGGCCTTTAACATCGCAGGTTCCCGTGTTCCCTCTCGCTTTCCTGGTCAGATGCGGATACAGCGTGAAGCTAAAAACAATTCTGGCAGGAGGTAGTGGTGCACTGTGAAAACAAAAGATGGCAAAACTTAACCTCTACTTTGTTGGGACTTATACCATTACTAATAAAAGTATATAAATATATATGTAGATTAATCTTACTATCGTACCCCAACATTTAGTAATATCGCTCATTCAAGCTCAAATTGTAACAATCTATATCACTTTGTTCTTCATATCAACGCAGACGGGCCTGAGTATGCTATGTTGGCTGTCCTCATCTCCATGCCATTAAAGCATTTAGTTCGTCTGATGTTAATCTGCCAAATAAAACAAGCTAAACAATTTATACATGCATACAGAACTTCAGAAGCGACGCTAGTTCGGTATTAGCGGATAGACATCGTACAGAAGGAAACGCCACCTACAGTAAAAACAAATTTGTTACTTAGCAGAGTCCTTGGCGAATGTAGAGACGTGCTAAGGAAGAGTATTTCTCAAAATTCTTTCTGAAAGCAAAAAAAAAGTAAAAAAAAAAAAAAACATTAGTTTCTCCAATACAAATAAAAGATTTCCAACAATCCAATGCAAATGAAATCATGTGTATAGCTAATATAAGTATATAATGAAATAACCTAACGTTATATAAAAACAATATTAGCTAAAAGCAATTATATTTTCGACTCCCTTGTAAATCTCACATGCCATAGACGTTACAGAAGTTACCAATAGTCGAAATCAAAAAACGCCTGTCGTAGCGCAGAGTGCAATGCAGAATGTAAACGCGACGGGTTGTGTGGGTCTGATTCCCACCCAGGAAACAATTTTTCATTTCCTGGGTTTGGCAAACAAGGCAAAGGCGGCGCTGAGCTCCGTTACCAGCACAAAAATGCCCCACCTGGCGTGTGAAAGCGGGGAACGGAGGCATCAACACTAGGCTTCGCTCGCCTACGCCGCTTATATGCGATATGGCGTGAAGCCATGTTGCTTTTAATCAAAAATCTTTTATTTTAGTTGTTAGTTCTTTCTTTTCTTTGTCAACCAGCACAACCATTGTTGGCTAGGTTTCCTCATTCCAGTCCTTTCTGGTCGTATGCTCTTTCTAATCCAACTTCGGCCCATCATTTTTACAAAGATTTTTCCCCCTATCCCAGCCCAACCTTCCAGAATGTGGTGGTTCCGATATGAACTACATTGTCCCTCCCCTTCCATCTTGTGGTCGTTCAGGTAGGCAACGCATTTACAACACCTCTGGTATGGTAGATGTCTATGGGCGAAGGTAGCCACTTACCATCCATAAAAAAAAAATGATCGTCGCTCCATTGTGTCGGCTGTCGTTAGTTAGTTGTCGTAGTTGTTAGTTAATTAACTATAATACTTGGACTTTCTTTGGAAAAATTTTATGTTACTTCCTAAGCTTAGTTAAGTAATATAAAAATATATTCAAAGTTGACAAAAGTTACGAACCACGTGTCCGTAGTGATCAGAATAAATATTATTAAAAAAAAAACAATCCAGACAAAGCTAATAAAATATTAAATACAGAATAATGATCTCAAATCAAAAAAAGATTTAATATATTAAAACTGCCAATAAATTCATGATAAAGGACGCACGAAATACTTAAAGTCGTGTTTAAAGAAATCTAATCCTCACGTAAGTATAAAGTAATGTTTTTACTGAATGAATCATCATCACTACGCAGTAGATAGGTACAATTTTTTTAAGCTTCACGCTGTATCCCGCACCTAGCAGGGTAGGCAGAGGGAACCTGAGAACCTAGTGCTAAGACACTCCGTTCCCCACTTTCCGCCGACTTGAGACATTGCGTGCTGAGTGGCGGAACTCAGCGCCGCGCTATGCCTTGTTATCAAACTCAAAAAATGAAATTTATTACACTTTTACATTTCCTGAAGTGGGAATCGAACCCACAACCTGTCGCGCTTACAATCGCACGCTCATGCCTCTGCGCCTCGACAGGTTACAATTTACAGTTTACAGGTTATAATTTTAGCATAAAGAGTAGAACGGAGTGTCTTAACATTATGCCCCCTCTGCTTATCCAACTATGCGTTGGAGATGCGTAAAGCTAATAAAAATTACAACAAAAAAGACATCAAAGTATAAAAAAAAATAAAATTGGTCCAAAATTTATATAATATTAAATATCGATATAAATCTTTTAGGAACATTCGAGTTTACGATATTCGATTGGGCTGTTTAGTCAGTGGTCAGTGCCCTATACACATAAATCGTTAAACACATTAGTTGCCAAACTTTATGGGTGCAGTTTAAAAGAATTGCTTTAGGTTTTGTTTATGTTACCTCAACTGCCACTGTTATAAAATGAATGATAAAATATCCTAATCCTAAACATTCCTAAGAATGATTTATATAAATAAATAATAAATAAAAAAAAAATGTTTATTTGATAATTTTTTTTATTGTGTTTTTTTTATTTCGACAAATAAAGTCCTTTCATTTAATAAGAATATTGGGTGATTTGTATAACAATCAACAAATGTAATTTGACATTAAATGAAGTTGAGTTTTTAAATTAAATGAAACTAATCTATATATAAATACGTCAAGCAAAAACTTTGGATCGCTTTTTACAAAAATTACGCAGACGAAGGAGCATGAAACTTGGCACACTTAAAGTTTATATATAGAAGGAGTGCAGAATGCTAATAGTGTCTTTTAAATAATGAATAAAAAGTATATTAAATTAATAAAATAAATGTTACACACACTACCATGGCTTATATCTTGACATCAATGTTTATGTAGTGATATATACGTCTACGTCTTTGCGTAGTGACGTTTGTATCGTTATAAACGCATTTACGGGGACACAAGTAAATGTAATTTGACATTTTGTAGCGGCGGACATCTTGAATTTATAGTGGTACCTACATATTATTTACTTGAATTTACAGAATATATTGAGAATAGAATTGTGTTGCCACGAAACTAAAGACGTACTAAAATTATATATAGATAATATTATATTCTAAAAATAGGGTAATATAATATTATACGTAAATACTCGCGGCCCCGTTAATGTGTAAGACACGGGTTGCTTTAGCAACATGTATATCACTTTATACAAAACTTCACGTATTTCTAATAACTAGTGTCCTCGTTGACGCGTTAACAACGCGTTGTGTTTAACAATGTAAATGTCACTTTATATAAACATGGATGTAAAACCATGGTAGTGTGTGTAACATTTATTTTTTTTATTTAATATATTTATTATGCATTTCCTCTATATAAACTACAATTGCGCCAAATTTCGTGCTCTTTCGTCCACATTATTTTCGTAAAAAGGTGTCCAAAATTTTTGCTCACGTATTTATATATAGATATTATTACAAAAATATTTGATTACTGTACTCCTCATATAAACGTTAAGTATGCCAAATCTTATTTTCCTTCCGCATAAATTTCATCAAAGATATTCGATTATTCCTCACATGTTAATATATGAATGTATGAAGGTACTAACAATTTATTTAGATACTAATTTGTAATGAATATCTTATTCAGTATTATAATGAAAGCCAAAGAATGGTCACGTAGTTGGTATGTATGCTTATACTCGCATATTATGCGTGCGCGTTGAAATCTAATTCAAGGATATATTTGAGCCAAGATAAAGTAGGAGATGCAAAACCTAGCGTCAAGTCACTCCGATCTCTTTTTTCGTTAAAAATTCAGATTGTGTATTGAGTACATACATAAATAGCTTAGAAGGCAGAGGGTGTTAAGACAGAATGTTAAGACACTCCGCTCCCCACTTTCCACCGAATTGGGGCATATTGAGATGTATTGAGTGGCTATACTTAACCCTCGGTCTTATCAGAGAAATGAAAATAATTACTATAATCAGTCCTTTGAGTGGAAATCGAACTCACTGCCAATCTGGTTTACAGTCAGATGATCTCTGATATAACAAATATAATAAAAATTGCAACCCAGTACCTACACAACTCATTACCAACACACTAGACACCAAAAGTAATAAATGATCCACAGTTCATTGAACTTAACGAATGCATTACTAAAAAAGTCATCAATTTAATACAACATTAACAACTCCGCCATCTAAAGTTCTTTAACATATCGCTTTTTACTTAAAAACATATATAAAATGTATAAATTATAGACGAAGAACGTTCGTTATTTCGTTTACATACACAATAATGAGAGATCATTATTCAGATGATAATTTAATAAAAACTTGTGGTAAGATAGTCGTGGTAGGTTTTTGATTGGTTCCGTATAGTCTATAGCTGCACGCTGTATCCCGCGTAGGCAGAATGAATCAGAGAACCTAGTGTTAGGACACTCCATGCGTACATAGCTTCATAATCACGCTGTATCCCGCATATAGCAGGGTAGGCAGATGGAACCTAGTGTTAAGACACTCCGTTCCCCATTTTCCACAGAATTGAGGCATTGCGTGCTGAGTGGCGGAATTCAACGCCGCGGTTTGCCTTATTATCAAACCCAGGAAATGAAATAGTCCATTCCTGGAGTGGGAATCAAACCCACAACCTGTCGCGCTTACAGTAACACGCTTGTGCCTCTGCGCCACGACAGACGTTAAGACACTCCGTTCTCATTTAACACTTCCATTCCCCTCTTTCTGCTGGATAGTGGCATTGCGTGAGTAATGGAATTTAACGCCGCGCTTCGCCTAGTTACCAGAGCGAGGAATGAACATACTAGGTATGTTTTACTTCTGTTACAGAATATATACAAAATATATAGAAAACGAACTCTAAAATATGCCATAATTAAAAACCATACAATCAGTCTATTTAATGACGTTTTCAAGTGACATGCTGTTATCTTATAAAAATATCTCGTGTACATTATTTATGTGACGAAAGCTAGCATTTTCCTCTTACAGCTAACAAGGAAACAGTTGTAAAATAAATGTTTTTAAAATATCGATGAGCAGATCGATGTATCGAGTTAATGTTTTTTATTATCGTTCCAGGGGGTTTTACGTGACGTGCAGACATATATGCTTACATGTAAGGTATACTATAGGTATATTTAGGTATATAAGGTATAGTATATATGAGCCGTTGATTTTGAAAGTTAGACAACTCCATTTTATATTATTGCTCTTTTTTGGCTCAGCATAAAATAATGTTAATTTGTAATAAATTTCAGCTTTAATTATTTTTTTTTTTACAAAATAGAGTTGTCTCACTTTTAAAATCAACGATTCATATATAGGTATAGTAATTCGATTACGTGTTGTGTGCTTTTTAACCGATTTCAAAAAAAGGAGTATCAATTCGATTATATTTTTTTATGTGCGTTATCGCATATTTTTTTACGGGGTGAAGTAATTTTGGTGATTTTTTTATATGATAGCTAGTGTTTCTTATATGTTTCCATTTAAATTTAGTTAAGATTGGACGAGTCGTTTTGGAGTTATTCATAGTAATTTCAATTTTTAGTGCATTTTCTTTGAATTTGCTTTTCTTTTCTTTTAAATCTTAATTATTATCTCAAAAGTGTTTTGAACAGTTTGTTTTTATAAGAATTTATGTATGTACAAGGAATAATTCCATCCTAGGTGTGAATAAGTTGATAAATCGAAAGTATGCACTTTTAGTGCAGACATTTCTGAGGCTTATATTTTATCTATAAATTTTGCTTATAATATATTTTTTTAGCTTCACGCTTTATGTCGCATACTAGGCCAGGCACAGAGGAATTAGTGCCAAAACATTCTGTTTCGTGTTGTGCTTCCACCTAAATTTAATTTTTAAATGGCGGAACTTAACAGCGCACTTTACCTTACAAGAACGGGAAAATAAAAATAATTGAAATAACATCTTTTCTTTGACTGGGAATTGAATCCAAAACCTCTCTCGTTTACAGTAAAGCTTTTAAAATGAAAACATTGTTAACTTATTTGTATTGAACAAATTTTAAACGGTTACCCAGATAGTTCGGAGTGAGTGTCGTCCATACACCGCAACTTTTCAATGTATATTTTTTCATTATAATCACTTCTTGAATTCGTTGATGTTGTATCCATGTCCGATACTAAAGCCGCATCTTCTACTAATCTTTCTATCTAATGATTTAAAAAAATTAAAAAATTGAGACTAATTTTAAATATGTAATTTATCAAGGTCAAATCTAGCTTGAGTAAACTAAGTATACAAATACAAATACAAATATTCTTTATTGCACACAAATAAACAAATAACATAGAAGTAGTAATAGCGTACAATAAAGCGGTTATAGAGGCGGTTAATTATAGAGGTATAAGTTACTGACTCACAGACAACGGATACCCGAAACTATACCCTACTGGGCAAACTACTGAACATATTTTTTTAAATTTTTTTTTAGCTTCACTCTGTATCCTGAAGATGACAGAGTAGGCAGAGGGAACCTAAGTGAGGTATTTCAGCCATGTCTTGTCTAGCAGTAACGGAACACTCTTATATATTCTTGTTTAATTATCAAATACATACATACATAGCTTCACGCTGTATCTCGCATGTAGCAGGGTAGACAGAGGGAACCTAGTGTTAAGACACTCCGTTCCCTACTTGCGTTGCGTTTGCGTGCTAAGAGGCTGAACTCAACGCAAAATTTTTCATTTCCTGGGTTTGGTAACAAGACGGCGTTGAGTTTCGCCATTAAGCACGCAATGCCTCAATTCGGCGGAAAGTGGGGAACGGAGTGTCTTAACACTAGGTTCCCTCTGTCTACCCTGATATATACGGGATACATCGTGAATCTATGTATGTATATATACACTATATGACTAAATTATATATGTAGAATATTCTAGAAAACAAAAATACGCATTAAATGAGCATCTTTAATTATTTCTAAAAGCTATCAAACCGCAATAATCGTGACTCATTTATATAAGAACGCATTATGAGTATATTTTAATTTCAATTTTCTTACATGATGTAACAATGTATGTACTTAATTATTTATTATAAATATATAAACAATTATTAGTTTTTGTCTCGCATACCAGGACAATAAAAAATAATCTATTGTCATTATACTGAATTCTTCACCTTAGCTCGAATTCGATATATTGTCAAGTGACGTAACTCGACGCCACGATTTGTCTTGTCTTCAGCTAATTAATGAAAACAATTAAAATATGATCATTTTACTTACTGGGAATTGAACCCCCACACCAATCGTGTTTACCGTCACGATGGCCTAAATTATTATTTAATATGTCTTGTAGCTGAAAAAGCTTCACGTTTTATCTGAGAAACCAGGGTAATAAGAGAGAACCGAGTGTTAAGACACTCCGTTCATCGTTTAGTATACCTAAGCAAATATTAATAGTGGGAGACGGAAATCTTAGTAAAACGGAGAGTCTTAACACTAGGTTTTCAAGTTACCTCTGCCTACCCTGCTATAATGTGAGTTACAGCATGAAGCTAAAAAAACTGTTATTAAAATAATATTAAAACTAACTTCGAATAATACTTACCGTTTTGTTTGAAATATTGATATGATGTTGTTCCAAAGAATCGTCTTCTAGTGGGTCTACGGCATCCTCTGGACGGTTGAAATGCGTTGCTCGAACTGAATTATTGTTGCCCATGATATTCTATCCCAAAAATATAACAGAAATTATTAAAAAAAACGCCTGTCGTGGCGCAGAGATACAAGCGTGCGACTGTAAACACGACATGTTGTGGATTCGATTACCACTCCAGGAAATGTATTTTAATTTCCTGGGTTTAGTAACAAGGCAATGCGCGTCGTTTAGTTCCGTCACTCAGCAATGCCTCGATTCGGCGGAAAGTAGGGAACGGAGTGTCTTAAGACTAGGTTCTCAGGTACCCCTCTGCCTATCCTGCTATATGCGGGATACAGCGTGAAGCTAAAAAAAAATACAACTTCACGCTTTATCCCTTATAGCAGGGTACACAGAGAGAACATTGTATTCGAGATATTGCATTTTAAGTGGTGGAATTCAATGCTGCGCTTTGCATAACCAGAGTGAAAAAAAAAAATAATAATTTCAATATATACAATTGCCCTGAGTGGGAATCGGTTCGATTCACAAACACCACTGTTCCACTGCGCTACGATAACTTCAATACAACATAATTTACGAAAATAAAAATTATTATTTATTATTTGAAAATATTAGATACTAAACGTTAGCGCCTTAAAATGAGATTATCTATCATCTATCGTGAAATTACATGGTATTCACCATATTTTTTTATTAAAAGAAAAAAAGTTGTCATAAATCGTATAGATATGATTATTCTTTATATATTTGACAAGTCTTACTATTTTCTACTTTTTCTATAAATATGGTAAATGCGTACATTCGATTCTTACTAGTGATATTGTATTATTTAGATTATTTTCATTTCTCCGCTTTGGTAGAACAAAATACACGACGTTGAGTTTAGCCACTTGTGTTAAGTGACGCTCCGAATTCGGGGGGAAAGCAGACAACGTAGTGTTTTAGCTTTTGTTGTTTTGCCTATACTACCACTAACCACGCATTTTTAAACGTAGATACCTACCATGAATATATGTGTATGTAAGGTCCGGGGTCCATTACGCCAGTTACCTTGAACTTTTCGTGCCGCAAGCCGATAATCATAATATACCTAAGCCTTGCTCACCGAATAAAATTTGCATCAATTTTCGACCGGACGTTCCTCGAGCGACGGCGAAATCGATACAAATTATTTGAGATAAATACATATATATTAGGTAATATCGTGGCGCAGTGGAACAGCATTGACTGCAAACGAGGTTGGTTATAGGTTCATAGTCTCTCAGGGGAACGATTATATCGAAATTATTTTTATTTCTCCGCTTAAGTAAGACAAATCGCGGCGTTGAGTCCCGCCACTCAACATACAATGCCTTGCATTAATAAAATACAGGCGGAAAGTGGAAAACGGAGTGTCTTGGCACTAGATTATCTCTGACTACACTGCTATGCGTGAAGATGAGATTACTAATAAATATATTATTGTCATGCATCGTAATCCATGAGACGACGGCGTATTCGTGTCAAGTGTAATTTCAAATATAACTAATTGTTTCTTTTTATTTAGGCAATACGTAGCATGAGCTTTCCTCAACATTAGATCATCTAGATCAACAAGCAACTCCACATCTTACACGCTTTCTTGAATTTTCAAGAAATATTTCCAATACTGACTATTACGTTCTCTACTCAACTATTATATACATTTAAATAGCAAGCAGACATTTTCGTTAGGTGGTAGGAGGTTCGTCCACCGACTGGCTCGCGACCACTATCATGTCAAAGACGAACCGCCAAATATCTAATGATGTGTTCCGGTTCGATGGCATGTAAGCCAGATTTTCCCCTTTCCCACCCATCCTTTCCCCAAAATGTGGTGGTTCTGATAGTGGACTACTACATTGTCCCCCCTTCCATCAGTATCCTCTAGGTTGGCAACGCATCTACAACATCTCTGGTGTTGTAGATGTTCATGGGCGAAGGTAACCACTTACCATCAGGTGGTCCTTCTGCTCGTTTGCCGTCCGTTATCAATAAAAAAAAAAAAAGACAAAACCACGGCAAAACATGAAGTATTTCATAAACCTCTTAACAATTTCGATTTAGTTTTTGCATAAATACTTATCGTGCTTAGCTAAATCGTTATTAAGATGATCTACAACCATGAAATAGATTATGAAATGGCTTCGTCATTCATGTGTCTGGCTCAGGGATTAGGAATGTAATATTATTTTTTTAGCCTTTTGCCTCATAGTAGGGTAGTTAGAGATAACTTTGTGTCAGGGACACTTCGTTTTTCGCTTTCCGAAATCGAGACATTCCGTATTCAGTGGCGGGACTCAATGCCGCGCTTTAATATCAAAGAAAAAAAATGAAAATAATTTTGATATAACTGCCCCAAATTTTTGGATTTTTTTTTCTATTTCGCTGAAAAATGAACACACCTGCACTGAATATTTTAGTTTTATTGTTTAATCTTTGCAAGCAGGGGCTGATAAGCGAAACGAGCAGTATCTATTTATAAAAAATATAAAACTACACACAAAACCTTAAATTAAATAAAAAAAATTAACGATGATTAACACAAATATTTGCCATCACGGAAATTGAACTGGCGACCTCTGCCTCAGACGTTACCTGTCTGATACTTCCACAGGGTCATCGTAAATATTTACATAACTATGATTAATAATATATTTCGGCATTTCATTTTTCTTAGTATTATTGTCGTACAAATATATGGACTTATAGGTATGTATATATTTTCCTTAATAAAAACCCTATTGGTCACATAATGTGTGGAATACATGAAATATTTAGGTATTCGTAATGTTTCCGAGGTTGTTTAAATTATGACGGAATCAAGAAGTGTCCCACTTTAAGCACGTTGGGTGTCGATTCGAATTCATTCATATTCTATTTAAATTAGACAACTAAACTTTCAGCTTCTCAAATGCCCCACAGCTTAGAGTCAGCAATTTAAATATTTTTTTTATCCTCACGCTGTATCCTGCACATAAGAGGGTAGGCAGAAGGAACCTAGGAACCTAATGTTAAGACACTCCGTTCTCTTTTACCATTTCCGTTCCCCACTTATCGCCGAATTAAGGCAGTGCGTGCTGAGTGGCGGAACTCAATGCCGCGCTTTGCCTGGTTACCAAACCCAGGAAATGAAAAGTTCCATTTCCTGGAGTGGGGATCGAACCCATAACCTGTCGCGTTTACAGTCGCACGCTTGTACCACTGCGCCATGTCAGGCTCAACAAATAAATAATAACTAAGTAATAATAACATATCGTGTGAAACATAATGAAATATTACGCAAAGTTAGTACGATATGTTGTCAAAGCTGATTCACGTTAGTGGAAGGTCAGGTTACATCCGCCATACCCATTTCAATATTTCCGAATTCTTAGTTATCAGCTTCACGCTATATCCCGCATAGCACGGTAGTCAAAGTGAACCTAGAGGTAAGAGGTAATACACTACGTTCGCAGCTTTCCGACTAAATTCCAGACATTGCGTGTTAAGTGGAAATTTAACGCCACTCTTTATCTTTCTAGAACGGAGAAATAAAAATAATTTAAATATTATTCCCCCGAGTGTGAATCGAGCCCAAAATCAATAGTGTTTACCATCAGACGCTACCCGACTACTTAGACACGGCATAGCATGCCGTGATAGCCTTTTCCTATGTTTGTTATGTTGGATGGAATTCTTAGCTAAAACATAGGAGTTCGTGTTGCAATAAATGTGGGTATTAGTTGCAAGGAGTTAAGCATTAATGAAAGTAGCCCGTTTCCAAAACTATTTTTTGACTTGCCGAAACTGAATAAAAAATAAAATTTCTATTAATTTTCTATCGTGAAAAAGACATTTATTTGTGGAAGCCGCGTGAGTTGCCTAAATAGCAAACTTCTGGCATACGAGTATAATGTCTTAAATTCAAGCATTCGTTGAAATCGAGACGTCACGTGTTGGCGGAGCTCAACGTCGCACTCTGTCTTTCGAGAGCGGAGAAATGAAAAAATGTTTTTTTTTTTTAGTTTTACGCAGTATCTCGCATATAGCAGGGTAGGCAGAGGGAACCTGAGAACCTAGTGTTAAGACACTCCGTTCCCCACTTTCCAAGTTATTATGTTTAAAAATAATTTAAGCATAGTAACTTAAAGCTACTGCGTATAAGATGTTCGTATAAATTGATTCTTTTCCGGTTTTTATCAGATTGTGGTGATTCATCCATTATTGATATAGTGATCTTAATTATTTATTATACAAATACAAATACAAATATTCTTTATTGCACACAAATAAACAAATAACATAGAAGTAGTAATAGCGTACAATAAGGCGGCCTTATCGCTTAAAGCGATCTCTTCCAGGCAACCTTTGGATATTGGATTTGTATAAAGTAGTGGTAGGCGGTGCACTAATCAGGATATTTACATTAAAAAATTAAATATATGTTAATTAAAAATACAAACTAAATACATAATTATATACATACCTACATACATTCATATATACATACATGCATACATACATATATACATACATACATACATACATACATACATACATACATACATACATACATACATACATACATACATACATACATACATTATAGTTAATGTGTTATAAATAACATGATATCACGCAGGATGGATGTTTGTATGAGTATTTTTTTTTTTACGAATTATTCATGTACTGGGAATAAGAAAAATACTTCAGAAACGTATATGTTACATGTGTAGGTGGAGCGGAATTGTTGAAAGAGAACGGAGTGTCTTAACACTAGGTTCTCAAGTTCCCTCCGCCTACAATGCTCATCACCAATCATCATCGCCTAGAAGGCTCCTAAGAGGCGTGGGTTCAAGTCCCGCTGCGATCAAATTTTTCTACCTTTTCTAAAAAATATTTTTTATGCAAGTGTGTAATTAACACTTTTAAATATCAAAAATCGTATTAGACTTTCGATCCTATAAGAACATATAGCAGCTTATTTAGCAAGAGCTTGGGCGACTCGAATCATACTACGTTTAATTTTTTTTACACAATCTACGAGTATATATAAATAGGAGAAGCAACAACTTTGTACACCATTTTACGAAAATTACGCGGATGCGGCGGACGAGCATGAAATTTGGCACACTTGTAGTTTATATAGAGAAAGAGTGCAGAATGCTACCATTTAGATAAAAAGTATAATTAATTAATAAAATAAATCTTACACACACTACCATGGCTTGACATCCATGTTTATACAAAGTGACATATACATTCCTAAAGACAATGCGTTATTAACGCGTCAATGGTGTCGTTGACGCGTTAATAACGCGTTGTCTTTCTTGTGTTAAAAATTACACAATGCCCTAATTCAAGTGGAATCTGAAGGAAAGAGTGTTCTTTAACTATATTGTATTTGTATGTCTCTTTGCCTATAAAACTTTTTATTCATTCAAAGTCGAATCCACTGTTTATATTTGTATGTGACATCACAAGATTGTTTAACCGAATTTGTCACGTTTCTACGAATCAAATAATGTTGTCACTATCATGTACACATCTTATTATTTTTTTTAGATTTACGCGTGTTCTATATATTACGATATGGATAGATATAACTCAGTGACGTATCATTTCCCGTTCTCTACTTATACATACTAGTGGCCTGGTTAACGTGTTAACAACGCGTTGCCTAGCAACGTATACGTCACTTTATATAAACAAACCATGGTAGAGTGTGTAACATTTATTTTATCAATTTAATATATTTTTTATGCATTATTTTAAAAATATATTATCATTCTGCACTCCTTCGCTATATATGTTAAACTATAAGTGTGCCAAGTTTCATGTTCCTCCGTCCGCTTAATTTATATTTATACGTATAATATAAATAAATATTTCTTATTAAAATATTACCTACAAATTTAGCCGACTTCAAAAAAGGGGAGGTTTTCGATTCGACTGTACGAATGTGCTTTTACGTGCGCATATTTTTTTAATGGGTGAACCAATTTTGGTGATGCTTTTGTATATAATAGCTATTGCTTCGCATGTCGTCCCTTTAAAATTTATTTTATTTAAGATCTGATGAGTAGTTTTCGAGTTATTCGTTATAATCTTACTTTTTAGTGCAGTCAGTTTATATGAAGTCGGTTTTCTTTCTTAACGCCTGTCGTGGCGCAGATGCACCAGCGTGCGTCTGTAAACGCGACAGGTTATGGGTTCGATTCCCACTCCAGGAAATGTAAAGTTTAGTATTTTCATTTCCTGGGTTTGGTAATAAGGCAAAGCGAGGCGTTGAGTTCCGTCACTCAGCACGCAATACCTCAATTCAACGGAAAGTGGGGAACGGAATTGTTGAAAGTGAACGGAGTGTCTTAACACTAGGTTCTGAGGTTCCCTCTGCTACCCTGCTATATGCGGGATAAAGCGTGAAGTTAAAAAAAAATGTTTTCTTTTTTTGTTAAAATCTTAACAAAATATTTGAATATTACTTTAAAAAATAAGAAAAGTTGTTGTGTAGTAGAGTAGTTCAAGTTAACACCTAATATGTAACCGACCGAGACAATCCATTTTATTAATAGATTTTGATTGATTTTATATGTACAGTTTTAATGTGTGGTACCAATAATTAAGGTGTCATAGTCTCATACATCCTGTATAGCTTTATAAATACCCAACGAATGCTATCAACATAGAATTAATAAGAAATTGGACACAAATTATAATTGCACTTATAAAAAAGAATCGAAAACAAAGTTAAATAATATTTTATAATTAAATATATACATATATAGAAAAAACAAACGCAAGATAAACAAATTTAATTAGAATGAACGTATTTTGTTTATTATTAAAAGTTGATGAAAAAAACTTCATTCACTTTTAACTCATTTTTTGTCGTTTGTTTGTTTGAAGTGTTAATATGAAAAATTAAATACCATAGCTTCACGCTGTATCTCGCATATAGCAGGGTAGGCAGAGGGAACCTAGTGTTAAGACACTCCGTTCCCCATTTTCCGCCGAATTGAGGCGTCATTCGCTACGGTTGTGGGGTCAACTTCGTCAGTTAGGAGATTACATTTTTTTATATGATAACTAGTGGTCCATTTAAATTTTGTTGAAATCGGACGACGAGTTTTCAAGTTATTCGTAATAATTGTACATTTTAGTCAACTGTTATTGTTTTTTTATGTCTTAATTACTTAAGATGATAAGATTCACCTATTTGTTACCAAATAACAATACAAATATATAAAAAAATGGGTAATTAATGTAATAAGGAAGTCATATATATAAGTGTGGCTCAGGGCCAGGTCTAAATGCAACCGCGATTTGCTTGTGGGTTGTGGGTTTGATTCCCACTCCGGGGACACTTTATTTCTCAGCCCTGGCGAAGCAAAGCGAAAAAAGCGACAAATGAAGTGTCTCAACATTAGATTTTCTTTGTCTACCCTGCTATGGGGCATAAAGCGTGCTTTTTATTTAGTTATCGATGACAGGAAATCGGGGATCTACCTTGTAATTCGAATAAAATAATAGAAAAAAATAATTATATAAATATTTAATTTATTAACGCCTGTCGTGGCGCAGAGGCAAAAGCGTGCGACTGTAAACGCTACAGGTTGTGGGTTCGATTCTCAATACAGGAAATGGAATATTTCAATTCCTGGATTTGCTAATAAGGCAAAGCGCAGCGTTGAGTTCCGCCACTCAGCACGCAATGCCTCAATTCGGCGGAAAGCGAGGAACGGAGTGTCTTAACACTAGGTTCCCTCTGCCTACCCTGCTATATGC
Source organism: Philaethria dido (assembly GCA_033558755.1). NCBI lineage: Eukaryota > Metazoa > Arthropoda > Insecta > Lepidoptera > Nymphalidae > Philaethria > Philaethria dido. The sequence continues at coordinate 24,815 of JAKGSA010000260.1, forward strand.
GGGATATAGCGTGAAGCTATGTATATATGTACGTATTTATACTTTTCTCCCACTTTCTATTTCTTGAGAGACGTTATTTATATCTATACAAATTCGAATATTTAGCCTAATATTTTATAAACAATGATATTACAAACAACGGAAACAGTATCGGGAAGTAACGGAAGCGATACATCATTTACACTTTGCTCTAACGTGTATTTAACTATTTCGTAACGCATACTAGCAAGAAACATTGTTATTTATTATGTACTTTATATAGTATATATACATATTATAATTATTGTAAACCTTGAATATATTCTTGAAATACGAGTATGTGACGCCATTGTTGTGTAGTGATAGTTTTTAACTCTAAGTGAAGGATGTGGATTCGATTCCCACTTGAGTTAACGCGACAACAGCGTGTTGCCTTAGCAACGACTAATATTCAAAGAAGGATATTATAACTAGACGATGTTTATAGTTACAAATTCATTATGACCAAACTATATAAATGTTACTGTAAACTTTTATCAAGATTCAGTAGTTTTAGCTTGAAGGAATGACAAACATCAGTCCATTCCAAATTTTCGCCTTAATATATGTTTTTTTGTAGATAACGGATGGCAAACGAGCAGAAGTACCAGCTGATGGTAAGTGGTTACCTTCGCCCATGAACATCTACACCACCAGAGATGTTGTAGATGCGTTGCCAACCTAGAGGATACAGATGGAAGGGGAGGACAATGTAGTAGTCCGCTATCGAAACCACCACATTTTGGATGGATGGGTGATTTTGGAAAGGATGGGTGGGAAATGGGAAAAATAATAATAATATAAGTACGATTAACAGGACATAAAACCTAAACGACAAATAAATTATTATCTTACAAAATGTCCATTTTTAACAAGGCAATGAAAATCTTTCATTCATATGATTTTGAGGCAGTGACAAGGGTTAATACGTTTTGTATGCCAATGGCACCGTAAAAGTTGTTCATATTGATATCATAAAAAGGGTCTATCTGTTTTTTTTTGTTGAACAATATTTAAATGAAAATTCCACCTGGAATTCCAGCATAAAGGAATTGGTACAGATTTTTTAATGATTTTTAAAAATATTATTAAGGGCGAGGCGACGTGTTATAGCGTCTGACTAAATGATGTACCGTTGTTTTTTTTTTTAACTTCACGCTGTATCCCGCATATAGCGGGGTAGGCAGAGGGAACCTGAGAACCTAGTGTTAAGACACTCCGTTCTCTTACAACAATTCCGTTGATGATGTAGCGTAGTTTGTGATTTATTTCTAATTCAAATAGGTCATTACAAGCACTTTCCATCTCTTCAGCATCTCCGTTTTGAAGAACGATTACATTTACATTATTTTCATTTCCCTACTTTGGTAAGACAAAGGGTGGCGTTAAGTTTCACCATTTAGCACGCAATGTCTCGATTTCTGGTGAACATTAGAGAAGAGTACTAACTCCAGGTTTTCCCTGATTATTCTGCTGTGCGCGAAAAGCTGTGAGCGCATTTTGGTCTGGTTAAACAAATGCCCTTAGAAACCTGAAATTTTTCATGTAAGCTACTTGGGGAGTGAAGGGGAGCACTAAAAAATTTCCCGAAATTTCTACACGAATGGCAAAGATCAGGAATTTATCGGTTATAGTCCACTCAAATTAAATCGCAGAATAGAGCTAGTGGAACATAAATAACGTTGTAACGTTTCAGATTCACAATATTCCAAAGTTTCTGTACATATAAATTTGAGAATTATCTTCAGAACTTGGCACTTCTTTATACCATTTTTTTATCGGTGCAATCAAAAACTACGCTACGATATATACGATATCCTAAATACTGAACTTGACTCTTATTTTCACATTATGTTTTGATGGAATATTTATTTCCTTTTCCTATCGAAGTCTGCCACAAGTCTGTTTTAAGCATACCACTGGATATTGTTGGAATAACAAAATATTATAATACATATATTATTACTACAACCATAACTACAGAACAAATAGTACTGACAGAAACTTATTAATAAGCGTCAATATGAAACATAAATAAGTTGAAAAACGTCTTTTCCATACATTGCTGGTTAAAAACACAATATATTTATATTTTCTTACAAACTTTTCAATGGAAGACGAGGAAAGGTCAAAACTCGTGGACATGAGGAGATGAGCACCTAAACAAGTTTGGAGGGGGGGCTAGGGGGGGTCTGACGTCATCGGAGGCTGTATATAGAAGATGCGCTCAAATGATTCTACGTTATTTTGACTTTACTCTCGTGTGAATAATATACTGACAATTAAGAGAAATAAGAAATATGCTGCGTTTCGGAACTTTTGTGGCGATTTGTGTAAGTTTTTTTTTTCATTTTCATATATTTTTGTAAGATATTCGGGTTATTTGGGTAGGAACTGTATTATTTGTAAACTATGTGCTACAATTATTATGTAATTCATAATTATTTGTTGCTGCGCAATATTTTTATAGCTTTTATTAGATTTTTTAATATACAATTCTATATATATATATATATATATATATATATATACATTTTATTACTCTGTATAAATAGTGCTTGAATTCCTTAACTAATTTTTAAATTAATATTGCAGTACACTAAAATTTAGTTTAATTGAATTATAAGACAATTTTAAAATATTTTTTTGTATAAAATTTACTCATTAAGCTGTGTAGGCTGAAAAACTTATGCATTTGACACTCAGTTTTAACTTTCCACACATAAGCCTTGTGTATTAGTTAGCGGAACTCAACGCCGCACCTTGTCTAACTTAAAAAAAAAAACATATATTTATTTTTTTCCTTAAGTGGAAATTGAATCTATGACTTAAAGATTCAATGAATCAGTTCAGTGGTTGCAAGTTATGATGTTTTTTTGACATATTAGATAAAATATTTTTAAAATGACCAACTATTTTAAATATTAATACTAGGAAATATCCTCTTAATTAGATTTTATATACATCTTTGAATATTTAACTTTTTGTTGATTTCCTGTTTTGTTCATATGAGACAAAATTATTCTATTTCAAATTTTAATTGAGTGTGCTTTTTACAAGCAAAATATTGAGAACTAAGTTTCAAAACACTACTTTTTCTGATCATTGCATATTATTCAATTGCGGAATTTAACGGCGCGCTCTTTCTTATTGGAGAAATAAAATAATTCTAATGTGATCATTCCCCCGAAAGGTAATCGAACTAACAACCAATGCGTTTACAGTCTGACATTGCCCTACTACACCAATGTGGCTTTTATTTGGAATTAAAATAGCTAAAATGATAAAATACAGGAAAACTTCTTCGTCCTTATGTCAAAAAAGGATTGATATTCTAATTAATTACTCATATAAATAACAAAGCTATTGTTGAAAATATAAATATGTACAATGAAACTAAAAAAATACATCAGAATGGTAATTAGGAGTTCAAATTTAAATTTGGGGAAAACTTTTGATGTATCCAAGTAAGCAGAAAAAGGAGTGAGTGACTCACGATACGTTTTATTTGCATCCAAATTTAAGTTTAGTTCATCCAGTAATAAGTTACATGGTAACACACAACAAATAATATAGTCCGATTGAGAACCTCTTCTTTTTTGAAGTCGGTTATAAATATTACTAAAAGCGACGAATTAAAATAGTTGGGAAAACCTAAGGATGCTTCAAAAAGCTTCGTAAGCTACAATCTTATAGAAAAAAAGATTTCCCTTATTTGTTCAGTCGCAATTTACAAGCCTAGCATAAATGTCAATTACCATACCTTAATATATAATTAAAATTTTAACAAAGAACGTAAACCGAACTCAAATGAAATGCACCTCGTCAAAAAACTACTCGTCAGATCCCAAATAAAGTACTAGCTATTATATAAAAAAAAAAAAAAAAAATTGATTCATCTAGTAAAAACTTATGCGGTAACACAAAAAAAAAACAACAGTTAAATTAAGGGCCCTTTTTTTTAAAGCCGGTAATAAATATTATTACTAAAAGCTACGAATTAAAATATTTGGTAAAACCCAAGGATGCCTCAAAAAGCTTCGTATGCTACAATCGTATAGAAAAAAAGATTTCCCTTTTTTGTTCAGATGCACCGCAAGCGTAGCGTAGCTGTCAATTATCATATATAAATATATAATGGAGGGAATTTATTGCGTGCTGACGGAAATGTATGGAATTCCAGCTTAAAATTGGCCTTTTTTACTCGTATCATGTAGAATAAGAAAAAAAAAATGTTATTAGTCAGTTTTCTTTTTTTTAATGCAGAGTACCTCTGACATAATCGGAGACTTTGCTAACATTTTTATAATATTCGATTTTTTAAATAAAACTTGTACTTGAGAATTTTTTTAACTTAGCAATGAATATCAAAATATAATTTAATAAAAAATACATTAGAAATACCAAATATAATTTACAATACATTTAAAAACTGATTCAAAATTTTAACTTCAATAAAAGTTAAATAAATACGAGTACAATAAAATTCAATAAAAGTTCTTTTTAATAAGTCAGTTATTTACGTTTCTCTCAAATTCTCATTTTCGATGATTAGTATTTTTAATTTTTTTAAAGCGAACTTCATACACTTAGGATAACAAATATCATAGAAAGCAAATTTTATAAGTAGACGTATAGTAATATGAACGTAGCGGGGTTTGAATCCGCAGTTCTTGGGAAACATGGGAACTAGAGCGATTGTACAGTTTCAACGAGGATTCTTGGAATCTAGTAACTAACCTATTTAAGTAAAAATAAAAATAATTATGTACCGAAGACTGAAATTAACGTTGGTAGTGGGTTTGATTCACACTTGCGAAATTTTCAAGTTTAAATTATTTTTACTTTCCCGTTCTCATATGATAAGTCAAATCGCTGAGTTCCGCCACGTTATAAGGTATGCAGCGAATTCCGGCGGAAAACGTCTTGATAGTGAATTATTGGTACCTACCCTGCTATAGCGTGAAGCTGGTCTAAAGTATTTTAGCTTATGACATAATAATATTGATATTTATTTTATTAGATTATTTATTAAAAAAAAACAAAGTACTATACTTTAAGCGTGTAATTTTTTTTCATAAAATGCAAATGTTTTACACATCTCTTAACTTAACAATTCCCTACGTCTCCCTAATTGGGAACTCTTAGTCTAAAAACATGATTATTGAATTCCGTACTATATAGTTATGAGATTACGCCTGTCGGGTTCGATTTCCACTCCAGTAAATGGAATTTTTCATTTCTTGGGTTTCGTAATAAGGCAAAGCGCGGCGTTGAGTTCCGCCACTCATCACGCAATGCCTCAATTCGGCGGAAATGGAATGGGTAACGGAGTGTCTTAACACTAGGTTCCCTCTGCCTAACCTGCTATATGCGAGATACAGTGTGAAGCTATGTATGTATGTAGTTATGAGATTCAGTATAAATTCTATTAATCGTGTGCAATCTGACATTCATCTTAAAGGTTAAAAAAAAAAAACAGGCAAAATATCAATTTTGAGCGATTCTTTATTAAACACGATATAAACATATCGTTAAAGATAATGTTGTATTGAAAAATGAGAAGAACAATAAAAGTTTTAATATCAGAACTTAATCTGACATCGACGTGGGGGGTCGAGTTTTTGGCTCAGTTAAGTCAGTCGTGAAGTTATTGCAGCTTAAGCCAAGTATAAATGTTAAAGCTTCTGTATGTATCGCATATAGCAGGGTGGTCAAAGAGAATCAAGTGCCAAGACTTTCCGTTTGTCAGAGCGAAGAGAAGATACATACATACATAGCTTCACGCTGTATCACGCATACAGCAGGGTAGGCAGAAGGAACCTAGTGTTAAGACACTCCGTTCCCCACTTTCCGCCGAATTGAGGCATTGCATGCTGAGTGGCGGAACTCAACGCCACACTTTGCCTTGGTACCAAATATATATATATATATATATATATATATATATATATATATACATATATATAAATATATATAAAATAAAATAATATGTATAAAAATATCATTTGGTACTTACCTGTTAAAAGCCCTTGCAGGATTTGATGTTGTCCTCATTTACAAATATTTGTAATATTAAATAATTAGAACATGACAAGGTGCACAGAAATTTGGATGTTTCATGACATCTTGTAGTTGTGTGTCAACGTTATGTAACCATTAAAAAAATGTATTTAAAAAGTTTATATAGAAAGTCTTCTTTAGAAGTATTTATTCTTAAATTCCACTAGAAATAACAGTGCGAAATTTCGTAAGGATGAATGGATGTTTGTAACTCTTTCACGCAAAAACTACTGAACGAATTAAAAAATAACTTTACACATACTTATAACATGATAATATAAAACCTCTAATTTAAAAAGACTTATCAACAAAGTATGCACGCGAAACAAAATCTAATTAGGTATAATTTTATATTTGTCGATTATATGAAAGTTATACATACATACATAGCTTCACGCTGTATCCCGCATAGAACAGGGTACGCAGAGGGAACCTAGTTTTAAGACACTCCGTTCCACGCTTTCGGCCGAATTGATGCATTGCGTGCTGAGTGGCGTAACTCAATGCCGCGCTCTGCCTTGTTATCAAACCCAGGAAATGAAAAACTGCATTTCCTGGAATGGGGATCGAACCCACAACCTGTCGCGTTTACAGTACGACACGACACGACAGGAGTAAGTTATAGAGATATATAAAAAAAGCCATTTCATACTTTTTCACGCATTCCGAGGTAGGTAGCGGAATCCTAAATAATTCGACGCGTTGCGTGTTAAATGGCTAAACTTAAAGAAACACTTTGTCGTACCAACGCGAACAAATTATTGTAATTTAAATATAATCCATTCGAGTGCCAAGATGGCCTAAAGCGATTGATAAGCTTGAAAAATAAACGTGACATTAATTCAAATGATTGCATGATGCATATTACATGTTTTGAGTTAAACGTTAATACATACACATACAAACACACTTTTATCGATTTATATTTATAAATAAATAAAATTTACTAAAAATATTATTATTTTTCCTGTTTTATGGTATTTACTTATCTGTAGAACAACTCCAAAAGATAAATTAGTATTTAAAATGGCGGGAAACTAAATTTGACGTTTCTTTTTTTTTCTATTTGACAAAGGTTATAAAGTAAAAGTTTATATGATATAATTAAATATATAATTATGAATTTCACTTCTTTGTTTTTTTTTAATTTTAATTTATTAATATAATTAAAACATAAATTTTATATCCACATTCAATTTAAATAATGGAATATATTTAATTGTTTCTGAACAGTATTATTACAAATTAATATGGCGGCCTAAAGGCAGTGTGTAATTTTAACATGAAACCGGTTACATTTGTACGTGAGAAGAGATTTTTGTAGAGTTCAAGATCTTTTATTTCAATGTCAATGTAATATTTATTTTATATGACCTTATGGTATTTGTCATATCGATATTTATTCTAGTAATATTATTAATACAAAAGTTTTTGAGAATAGATGGATGTTTTATTGTTCTTTCATGCGAACTTTACAATTATGTCCCCGTTGACGCCTTAACAACGCGTTGTCTTTAGTAATGTGTATGTCACTTTATATAAACATGGATGTTAAACCACGGTAGTGTGTGCAACATTTATTTAGTTTTTTTTATCCATTATTTAAAAAAAATATTAGCATTCTGCACTTCTTCTCTATATAAACTATAAGTGTGCCAAATTTCATGCTCCTCTGTCCGCGTAATTTTCGTAAAAAGGGGTCCAAAGTTTTTGCTTCACCTATTTATATATAGATGAGACAATAAACATAGTTTAGAATTTATAAGAATTTTTTTATAATTTGACCATAATAATAACGATAAATATTTAGTTTATTTAAATAAGTATAGTTTCCTTTTTATACTATTCGAATTTTATTTAAACATATATGCGTATTGTATAGTCCCGATTTCTAAACTTATTATTTTACAGTTATAGTAGAATTCGAATCGCCTCAAAAATTTAAGTGCGTTTAATTGTATTCATTTAAGTTATACATATATAGTTTACGCAATAACCATTTTTTTATACACTTGTTGCAACTTTAATTTAAGGAATTTTTATTAGTTAATTTTTATTAACCTTATTATATTTATTTCGCGTAGTACCTACATTATTAACATTCCACATACACGATTCATCGCAATAAACATAAAGCCAAAAATAATTATTAACACCGTCGTGGCGCAGTGGGACACCGCTTGATGGTTTCCAGTCGCGGGATTATTGTATTTAAATTACTTTAATTACTCCCCTCTGGTAATGCAAAACGCGGCGTTGAGTTCCGCCCCTTAATACGTAATATCTCGAATTAGAACGGAAAATGGAGAATAGTAGGGCAAGCACGAAAACTTGCGACAAAGTACTCGTATCGTTATCGACAGAATTTGTATGAGAATTGAAAAGCGCCCCTACCGTGCATGAGAGGAACTAAAGTTTTCCCATACAAAATGCTTTCGATAACGATACGAATACTTTGTCGCAAGTTTTCGTGCTTGCCTTACTGAGTGTCCTGACACTAGATACCCTTGTTCATTTCGCTTATAGCGATAAGGCTTGGTGTAAATTTATATATTTTTTACTTCTGTTTTTGTGTAGTTCTCTGTAATGTTAGTGTATAATAAAGTATATTATTATGATGACCTGTTGTGTGGAAAAAAACGTAAAGGCTATAAAAACTAATTTTTACTTATTTTATGTCAATATTTGAATCAATCAATCAATCTATTCAATCAAGCCGGTATTTTCAAAGGCTTTTAGATGATCAATTTTGTGGGTACACTTTACTGATTGTGTGACCTTTGACTAAAAAGCTTTTGTTGATACATCAAAATATATACATTATATACATCTTTACGTTTTACTCACTATGTTCTCCTTTTCTATCAGAAATCGAGACATTGCGTATTAAGTGATGGAAATGTAATTAATTTAAATATAATAATTTCCCAGTGTTGGAATCGAAGCCACCACGAACCATAGCCTGAATTCATAGATTTTATTTATGGATTTTTTATTTATAGAGTGCTAAGGAAGATTAAAGGTAGGGAAAATCAAAGATTTTTGTGAGAGGAATTCGTATGACACACAGCACCACTGATTTATATATATTTTTTTTTTACCTTCACGCTATATCCCACATATAGCAGTGGAACCTGAGGCAGAGGGAACCTGAGAACCTAGTGTTAAGACACTCCATTCTCTTTCAACAATTCCGTTCTCCACTTTCCGCCAAATTGAGGCATTGCGTGTTGAGTGGCGGAACTCAACGCCGCGCTTTGCCTTCTTACCAAACCCAGGAAATGAAAATACTAACATTTCCTGGAGTGGGAATCGAACCCACAACCTGTCGTGTTTACAGTCGCACGCTTGTGCCGCTGCGCCACGTCTGGCGTTATACTGATTTATATAGTCAGGTATATATATATATATATATATATATACCTGACTATCTTTATGTATTTTATTCCTACGTAATTAGCATTTTAATAAAATCAATAATAAAACCGATTTCAAATAAAATGCACCTAAAAGTAACTTTATTATAAATAACCCAAAAATTATTCGTCAGATCTTAACTAAATTTAATCGGGACCACATCAAAAGCACCAGCTATTATATAACAAGGAATCATCAAAATTGGCTCAGCCAATAAAAAGTTATCCGGTACACAAAAAAATTGAGAACCTCCCCTTCTATTGAAGTCGGTAGAGGCAGATTGTCTAAATAAACGTAGGTAGGTATTGTTATTCCTTTTTTATGTAAAAAATGATGTGTAATGTATTTTAATAGGTATATTAATTTGGTGTATCAATTTCCTTCGATCCGGGTCATGTTGAAGGTCGGCTAACTAACTTAGGTATTATAAAATGATAATCGTAGGAGGTTCGTCCTCCGTCTGGCTCACGACCACTATCATGTCAAAGACGAACCGCCAAATATCTTATGATGTGTTCCGGTTCGATGGCATGTAAGCCAGGTTTTCCCCTTTCCCACCCATCCTTTCCCCAAAATGTGGTGGTTCCGATAGCGGACTACTACATTATCCTCCCTTTCCATCTGTATCCTCTAGGTTGGCAACGCATCTAGTACATCTCTTGTGTTGTAGATGTTCATGGGCGAAGGTAACCACTTACCATCAGGCGGTCCTTCTGCTCGTTTGCCATCCGGTATCCATAAAAAAAAATAAATAAATAAATAATTCGAGACCATCGTGGCGCAGTGGAAGGCATCTGATAGTAAGCGCAATGGTTGCGGATTCGACCTCATTCGAGCGATTGATGATTATAGATGATTATATTTAAATTAAAAATTTCATCGCACTGTTAAGATTAAATGCGGCGTTAAGTTTCGCTACTCAACACGTAATGTTTCGGATTTTGGGAGGAAAGTGGAAGAGGAAGATGACAGCTTTGGTAATATATATTTCACGTTCATATCATGAAATAGTGGCATTTCATGAAATGACCAATTATTGCTTGGATCAATGATAACGAAACGTTTAAGGATATGTTCAACTAAACGCACATCTACTTCACGAAATGATCGTTCTTATTTCACGAAATCGATCGGCACTGGGAACTTTTTTTAAATATTTTATACTACCGCGTCACCAAATCGTTGAGCAAATCGACAATAATCAATTATTATTATTATTACAATAAAAACAGTAAATTGATTTCTATTTATATGTTTTTGTTGGTTTATATCAATTACGTGTGCATACAATATTAGCTTTTTCATTTGGTTATTTTCAAGGTGTAAGATATGACTATTAATCATTCTTAACATACTTTATGTGACATATTACTATATAAAAAGCGTTTTATGTTTCTTCTAGCTGAAATATCATGTATAAAAACATTTTTTAACTTTACTCTGTATCCCGCATATAGCGGGGTAGGCAGAGGAAACATGAGAACCTAGTGTTAAGACACTCCGTTCTCTTACAACAATTCCGTTCCCCATTTTCCGCCAAATTGAGGCATTGCGTGTTGAGTGGCGAAACTCAACGCCACGCTTTGCCTTGTTACCAAGCCCAGGAAATGAAAAATTCCATTTCCTGGAGTGGGAATCGAACACACAACCTGTCGCGTTTACAGTCGCACGCTTGTGCCTCTGCGCCACGACAGGCGATAAAAACAATAATTCTTATATTTATAAACCGGCTGTATCACGCAACTTTATTTGCGTGGACTATAACATTATCTCCCCCTATTAATCCCATTATTTCCCAAGGAGCCTACATAACAAATTTTATCTTTCTATGGTCAGTAGTTTCGCCTATACGTTGTCTGTCAGTCACTCAGTAATGTAAGCATTTTATATATATAAATAGATTCCAAAATATACTTTGATGTTTGAAATGGGTGCATAGAACTACAAAGTATATAATATAATATTCTTTATTGCACTTAAAAAATACATAAGAAAAAAATAAATATAATTTTTAGTTCACAAACGTGGACTTATCTCTAAGAGATATCTCTTCCAGTCTACCGCAAGAGGTGGATGAGTAAGTAACAAGCAGGAATGTAGTACAATGGAAAAAAAAATAAAGACAAAGTAGTATCAATTGTAAGAATATGATAAAATTATGATAAGAACTAAGAGAGAAATAAATCGATTTCGTCATCAATCAAATCATCTAGCCTAAGTTTTAAGTAACCATTTACGTTAATAAAATTTGAAAATAAAATAAAAATATATAAGGAAAAAGCGACACAGACTAAGTCCTAAAACTCCATTTTTTATTAAACTTTCAAAATATGCCCACATAAAAGGAAGCGTCTAGACATTTCACAAATTTGCATATCTATTTAAGACCTACAACGTATATATGAATACGTGAGGTCATAATTAATTCGGCCTTGTCCTTGAGGCCGAATCCCGTTTTGCCAATATATCGCGTGGACGGAATTTATTCAACGGTTTGTTAGATAACGACATTATAACTATATGTATATAATAAATTTTCTTTTCATTTACATATGGAATATTGAGGCCTGGGCTTAGAGGTACAAGTCAGTGACTGTAAACGAGACAGGTTGTGGGTTTGATTCCCATTGCAGGAAATGAGAATATTATATATTGATAATAAATAATATTTAATATTTTCATTTCCAAGCTCTGGTAGCAAGGCAAAGCGTAGCGTTGAGTTCTGTGACTTAGCACGCAATGTACAAATCAATTCGGCAGAAAATGGGGAAGAGAAATCTTAATAGACGGAGTGTCTTAACACTAGCTTCTCAGGTTCCCTCTGCATACCCTGATACTTATTCTCCATGTACACTATATGTATGTCAATTTTCATGCACCTCCGTACGCCGAAGGTACTAGATATTAATTGTTATGTTATGGCTAAATTACACAAAATCTTCATAAATTGTAGCCTATGTGTTATTCGGATGTATAAGCTGTATTACCAAAAAGTTTCTTCTACATTCGTTCAGTAATTTTTACGTGAAAGAGTAAATAACACGCATTCTCATAAACTTTCGCATTTATAATAATAGCAGGATATTCCACAAGTAAAATAAGTATTTTAATGTAAAAACAAAAACATTCTTGTTCATACTAAACCAGTTTTTAAGAATTCATTAATATGTTGTTTTTAAGTCCTAATTAATAGGTAAATTGCATACTTTAATTACTATTATTCTGAATATTTCATAAATTCATTTTATTTATGACGCTTTAATTTATCTTTAGAGGTTATCGTCGCACAGTGGTGTAGTGTGTGACTGTAAACGTGAATGGTAGTCGGTTCGATTTCCACTCGGTGAATTGATTATGCGAATATTTAGTCATTTCGCGTTCGGTTACGCCTGTCGTGGGACAGAGGCACAAGCAAGACACAAGCAAGCAACGAAAGACACGGCAGTAAACGCGAGAGGTTGTGAGTTCGATTTCCACTCCAGGAAATGGAATTTTTCATTTCCTGGTTTTGGTAACAAGGCCTAACACGGCGTTGAGTTCCGCCACTCAGCACGCAATGCCTCAATTCGGCGGAAAGTTAAAAACGGCGTGTCTTAACACTAGGTTCCCTCTGTCTACCCTGCTATATGCGGGATACAGCGTGAAACTATGTAGTATGTATGTATGTAGTCATATTTATATGCTCGCTCTGGTATGATAAGGCATTCAGTTCCACAAGTTAACACGCAATGTCTTGCTTTCAGCAAGAAAGTAGCGGCAGGTGTCTTGATATTAGATATTCTTCAATTACCCTAATCTGCGGTGAAAAAACTTGACGCTGCTAATAAATATGGTCATTTGCATTTGAATCAGTCTGTCAAATTGCGTTTTAATAACGCACAGTATGTGGTATTTTTCGTTGGAGATTTCTTAAGCTCTACCTAGTTTCAAATATATACATATATTTTTTTAACATATATCTTACATTTATAGACAAAAACAACTCAATATAAAACGTAAGATAATTTTAATATAGAAACATTTTTATAAATAATTTTTAACAAATTACGCGGGCGCAGGAGCATGAAACTTGGCACACTTATACTTTATATAGCGAAGCAGTGCAGAATGATAGAATAAAAAGTATATTAAATTAATAAAATAAATGTTACACACACTACCATGGTTTGACATCAATGTTTATATAAAATGACATATACATTACAAAAACAACGCGTTGTTAACGCGTCAACTGGGACACTAGTAACTATAAATAACAAACTCTGTTGGGATATTAATCCCGTAACTTCAAGCGTAGCAATAAGAAACAATACGCAATCAATAAATGACCATATGTAAAAACTTTTTGATTCCATCTAAATGTATTGTAAAGTCATAAAAAAATGGTTAACAAAAACACATATAGTATTCACATGTAATTATAGATACGTTATTAAAGGAAACTTATACAATTAATTCGATCGTGTAAAAACTAAATAGTAAATATATAAAAACAGAATAGGGTATTTCCAGAGGCCTCATATATGTATAAATATTTATTATTTTTTGTTTGTATGTTAACTGGTTGCCCGTGACCTTATTTTATTCGTTGATTATCTGTTGTCATTAAAAAAACGTTCCTGAATTCGGCTATCAAACATTTTTTGTTTAGCTTCACGCTGTATTTCGTTCATAGCACATGCAGAGGGAATCAGAGAAACTAGTGTTAAGACACTCCGTTCTTTTTTAATATTTCTGTTCCATACAAATAATAGAAAAATAGTTTACGACAGAGTGAGATGAATGTATATCGGCGTGGTCATCAGGGTCTGTTTGTAAACATACCGATTGTGGATTCAATCTTCACTCAAATGAATAGATATATCGTAATTATTGACATTTTTTTCGCTCTGGTAACACAAAGCGAGGCATTAAATTCACTTAACACGCAATGTCTCGAATTCAGTCTGTCGTGGCGCAGAGGCACAAGCGTGCGACTGTAAACGCGACAGATTATGGATTCGATTCCCACGCTAGAAAATGTAAAAGTTTAGTATTTTCATTTCCTGGGTTTGGTAACAAGGCAAAGCGCGGCGTTAAATCTCACTCAGCACGCAATGCCTCATTTCGGCGGAAAGTGGGGAACGGAGTGTCTTAACACTAGGTTCTCGGGTGCCCTCTGCTTACCCTGCTATATGCGGGATACAGCGTGAAGTAAAAAAAAAAGAAAAAAAAGGCGAATTCAAGTAGCAAAATAGAAGAGAAGAACATTATGTTTAGTTACTAAGTTCTCTTTGCCTACCCTGCTATATGGGAAAAAGCGTGGAACTGAAAAAAATATCTACATAATATAGAGAAACTAGCTCTCCATCCTGAAATTTTCGCAACTTTATTTCATGAGAGTAAAAATTCATTTGTAATTTTACTAATAATATTTGTATAATAAAGATTGACTGATCTTTAAGATTTTTTATTTCCACCTCATTACATTGAATGTAACCGCAATTTAATACGGTCGGAACAACAGTTTGTCTATTTTTAAATTTATATAGGTATTTGGCAAATAATTTTAATTCATATCGCATTACAAGATATTAAAATAAGAATAATATGATAAATTAAAATAATTAGAGGCCACCGTAGCACAATGTGACAACCTCTAACTGCAAAGGCGAATATTTGTGGGTTCGAATCCCAATGGGATGTATGATTATAGACAGATAAACTCTTTATTGCATAAATAAACGAAATAATATATTTCACAAACATATAAATAACTAAAAGAAATCACAAATAATAGAGAATCACATGTAGGAAAAAAATTCTTCGTAAGGAGGTAGTATACAAAGGCACTTATATTTATATTATTTTCATTTCACCACTATGGTAAGCTCGGCGTTGATTCCACCATTTAACCAATGTCCCGAACTTCGTCGGGAAACGGAAGACGAAGTCATTACACTAAATTCTCTCTGGCTTTGTTAATATAAAAAAAAAATTAAAATATTCTAAGGTAACGCCTGTCGTGGCGCAGAGGCACTAGCGTGCGAGTGTTAACGCGACAGGTTGTGGGTTCGATTTCCACTCCAGGAAATGGAATTTTTCATTTTCTGGGTTTGGTAACAAGGCAAAGCGCGGCGTTGAGTTCCGTCACATAGCACGCAATACCTCAATTAGGCGGTAGGTGGGGAACGGAGTGTCTTAACACTAGGTTCCCTCTGCCTACCCTGCTATATGCGGGATACAGCGTGAAGCTATGTATGTATGTATATTCTAAGGTAAAGTTTACTGGACATACTTTGTAAGATGATCCAATGTCCGGTCACGAACTAAACCACCTCGTGTCACCGATATTTTTAAATACGGATCTTGCCAAGTACCTATATTATATATGTATGTATGTATGTATGAGAAATAACCATTAAATAATGATATGATGACTCATTATAATATATATACTATATTAGGTATTGTATTCTGGAACGTTCGTATATGTCATTCATATAAGTAAACATTTACATATAACCTTATAACAATAATTCATTCAAGTTTTTAAAACGCAATATTTTTTAAATTAATATAATTTCTATTATTTATTGAAGAAAAAGACTTCTGTAAAATTTTAATAAATTTTATTTTGACACATGGACTATAGTGGCGCAGTAGGACAGCGTTTGACTGGAAACGCGATATTTGTGCATTCGATACATACTCGGGGAATTATTATTTTTAATTATTTTCAATTCTTCACTTACCTTAACGCCTTCTTCTTAACGCCTGTCGTGGCGCACAGGCACAAGGGTGCGACTGTGAACGCGTCAGGTTGTCGGTTCGATTCCCACTCCAGGAAATTTAAAAACAGTATTTTCGTTTCCTGGGTTTTGGTAACAAGGTAAAGCGCGGCGTTGAAGTTTTCCGCCAATCTACACACATGCCTCAATTCACTTGGGAAGAGTGGAGAACGGAATTGTTGAAAGAATGGAGTGTCTTAACACTAGTTCTCTGGTTTATACTCTGCTACCCTGCTATAAGCGAGTTAGCGTGAAGTTAAAAAAACTTTAGTAAGATAAAGCGCGGCGTTTAAATCCACCACTCAACAACTCAATGTCTAGAGGTGAGACAGCCGGCGGAGAACAAGTGTCTTGATCATTTATCTGTGCTGTCCTGCTGCTGATAAATCTTGAAGATCTAAGAGGTTTCGCAATTCGTTAAAACTTTAACAAAACCATAAAATTAGGCAGAAAAATAAAAAACAACCTTAAATAAATATTATACCAGTAGTAAACATAAACTACATTATCAAATAGCTAATATATACTTACATCCATAAATATCACTGACCATGTTAGATCATAACATATATTTGAAGCAATAGATACCAGTATGTAGCACACGCTTAAAATAACCATGTATTAATGTTATTGTTGAGTAACAGTTAACACAATGTCTCGAATTTACGGTGGTAGAGTGTAGAACAGGTGACTCACGACACTAGATAGTCTCAGTGCCCTGCTATTTGGGATAAGCGTGAAGCTGCTAAAGAAAAATTTTTTTTAATTTCACGCTGTATCCGCATATAACGGGATAGGCAGAGGAACCAGAAGAATCTAGTTTTAAGACGCCATTCTCTTTCAACAATTCCGTTCCACTTTCTGCCGAGATGAGGCATTGCGATGTTGATGGCGGAACTCAACGCCACCACTTTGCCTTGATACCAAACTCAATGAAAATACTAAATTTTATAAAATTTCAAAGCTATTATTTAGTTTCCTTTCCCAGGTATAATGCATACTTAGCTGGTGGCTTTCTAACTTTACCTGTCTACACTTAGCTATGGGAAAAAACGTGAAGGCCAGCTTTTCCCAAAATTGTGTGGAGTGGGGGTTAAGTTAGTTAAAGCTTATATGGAGAAGGAAAAGAAAGCCAATATTGTTTGTAATGTGCATTAGAAATACATTTAATAATGCAAAAGAAGGTTTTCCCCTTTCCCACCACATTCTTTACTGCCAAAAATGTGAGTGGTTCCGATAACGGACTACTACATTATCCTCCCCTTCCGTCTCTATCCTCTAGGTTGGCAGCGCATCTACAACATCTCTGGTGTTTGTAGATGTTCATAGGCAAGGTAACCACTTACCATCAGGTAGGTCCTTCTGCTCGTTTGCCATCCATTATCCATAAAAAATATATCTCATATATATGAGATATATATCACTATCATATAAAACATAGTAAGAAAGGGTTACAATAAAAGATCATATTTTGTTCCTCACTAGTTGTAACATCTCGTCACTTTTATTCCTGTTTTCATTGGAATTCCGAAAGCCTCTCTTAGTGCTCCCCAAAAAAGCCCAAGGAGCTACATGCAAAATTTCAGATTCCTACGGCCACTAGTTCTGCCTGTACGTTATCTGCCAGTCATTCAGTAACGCAAACATTTTATATTCAAACATTAAGTCATTTTCTAGTTAAATATATTTGTTTTATTTATTATCCTTTTGTGAAATAATTTATATGAAACAGGTTTTTTATGTATAGAAAGTCATTAATTCCGACATTTAACATTTATGGCTGTAATAAAATATATTTATGGTTTTATTAAAAAAAGAATCAATACTTATAACAAGTTTATGAATAAAATAATTTATAATGATAGCTATTTTATATTTAAATAAATTAAAAAAAAAGGTTTTTTTTTTAACTTCACGCTGTATCCCGCATATAGCGGGGTAGACAGAGGGAACCTGAGAACCTAGTGTTAAGACACTTCATTCTCTTTAAAAAAGGTTTTCTTTTTTTATAATATATATGAACTTGAAATATTTATATATTTCAATTTTTAATGGACATGAAAAGTTAATGTTTTTTTTGCATAAGTAAATGAAAGAATTCTTTAATATTCATTTAAAGAAATTAATATATTGAAATGACGCCTGTTATGGCGCAGGGGCACAAGCGTGCGACTGTAAACGCGACAGGTTGTGGGTTCGATTCTCACTCCAGGAAATGTAAAATTTAGTATTTTCATCTCTTGGGTTTGGTAACAAGGCAAAGTGCGGCGTTGAGTTCCGCCACTCAACACGCAATGCCTTAATTCGGGGCAAAGTGGGGAACGGAATTGTTGAAAGAGAATGGAGTGTTTTAACACTAGGTTCTCTGGTTCCCTCTGCCTACCCTGCTATATGCGGGTTACAGCGTGAAGTTAAAAAAAAAGAAAGAATATTTAAATAATATTTTCAACATCGATATTACAAAACAAATTTTATACTTTTTATCCTCCCCTTAACGATACAAATTTGCGGCAACCAGCTTCAGAAGCAAAATATATATATTGAAATCGACCGTGGCATAGTGGGATGGCGTCTAAATGTAAACGTGAGCGGTTGTGGGTTCGATTCTTATTCAGGGGGACTAATGATACTTTAAACAATTAAAATTTCCTCGCCCTGCAAAAGATTTCTCGAAATACCTTCGAAAACGAGAATTTTAATTTAATAGTCCGCGAAAAGGAAGTCGCAGGATACTGCTACTGAAACGAAAAATCATCATAAAACAAATACAAATACAAATATTCTTTATTGCACACAAATAAACAAATAACATAGAAGTAGTAATAGCGTACAATAAGGCGGCCTTATCGCTTAAAGCGATCTCTTCCAGGCAACCTTTGGATATTGGATTTGTATAAAGTAGTGGAAGGCGGTGCACTAATCAGGATATTTACATATATAAATATTAAAAAATTAAATATATATTAATTAAAAATACAAACTAAATACATAATTATATACATACTTACATACATTCATATATACATACATGCATACATACATATATACATACATACATACATACATACATACATACATACATACATACATATTTTATATACATACATACATACATACATACATACATACATACATACATACATACATATTATATTTTTTTTCCTACTAGCGAAGTTCTATGTAACTTGTATAGTGAACGTAAACATTACTTATAGTTACATTACAAAATTATTTACATAGGTATCATATGTCTATCTATGTGTATAACAATAATTAATTATTGACATATTACTTAACAGTAAGTATATACAAAGAATAAAAAATGACTATTTGTTTCTTTGAGTGTTTTTTATTTATATATTACTAGTTGCTATCCGCGGCTTCGCTCGCATTGTCAATAGGAAATAATCTAATATTAAAAAGTCGCTTATGCCGCTTTCCAGCTAACATTCAAAATAAACGAGAACTTTAAGCTGTTTCTTTAAGATTTTTTTTTGTTTTGTTCTAACTATGGAATGCATAACCAAAAAAAATATATGAATATGCCTAATAAATTTATATTCATTTAAGAATTCGTTTCTAGGTGGCGCTAGCAGCGGCCGCACCAAAGCCTAAGATTTTTGAAATTGACCTGTCACCAGAAGACGCTCAGAAGTACCTCAGCAACCCTCCTTACTCTGAGCCCAAGCTTGCTGGAAGGACAGCTATTCTGCCTTTGGTAAAATAAATTTGATGTGATATAATGTCTCCAATTAGAAACTTTTGAGATTTTGCGTGCAGCATGGCGGAATTTAACGCCGTGATTTGTTTAGCCAGACTATGGATCCCTATATATTCTATATATTAGATAGATATACTATATATTCATCTATCGTTGGATAGATATTCATGTATTAATATAAAAAAAAGCATATTTATGTTTTTTTTTGAGACGATTTGTCGTTGTCGGGTGAAAAGTGGAATACGGAGTGTCCTGACATTAGTTTCTCTTTACTTATTTTCTTACTTATGAATCATGTAGCTGCTTTTTTTATATGAGTATATGTATACGCTCTGGACTTTACTAGATATTTACTAGATAATTCATACAGAATCAACAAAAATAAAGAAATAGATTCGGTTGGTTTAGATATTTTCCTCTATGATAGTTATCTTTGCCTATCACTAAATTATTTATATATTTGTACAGGTAAAGTACAACGACCCCAGGTTTCGTACCGCAGAAGCCGGTCCCACCCTCGGCCACTACTGGAAGAACGGACACGAGATCGAAAACACTGATGACTATGTCGAGGAGGTAGAACGCAAAAAGTATTTTTTTAATAAAAAAAATATTACCATGACTAGTGACTTTATAAAAAAAATATATAAAAAAAAACCAAGTAGTGCAGATGGTTTATATACACGGAAAGAACGAATTTAGAAATGAGTTTATTTTATATTTTATTTATGACCATCTTTGTGTTATATCGCCTGTCTATGTATTTTCGGCTGTCATGGCGCAGAAACAAGCGTGGGACTGAACGCGACAGGTTCGGATTCGATTCCCACTCCATGAAATGAAATTTTTCATTTCCTGGGTTTAATGTGGCACAATGCAAAATGGGACGTTGAGTTCCGCCACTCAGCACGCAATACCTTAATTCGGCGGAAAGTGGGGAACAGGTGTCTTAACACTGGGTTTTACTCTCACCTGCCCTGCTATATGCGGGATATAGCATGAAGCTATGATGTATGTTGTTTTATATTTATTACTATTTATTTTGTTATGAGTGGCCAGAAAATTCTATATAAATATTACAATATCTACTCTTTCCTACAAACGTATGTGTTTCTCAATTAGTGTTGCTTTTTCGTTGCATTGAATATCAAATCATATTTCTATAGAAATCCTTCAAAACTTGCACCGATATTGAGCCTTGGGTTTCGAATCCACAACATTTATATTTAAGTTTCCCCGTTTTAATATATTATCTCTATATATAAAGGTATACAACGCAAACCAATTCCACGGTCAAGATGGTTTAGGCGCGTACGCCTACGGATACGAGACACCAGAGTCTGCTAAAGTTGAAAACAGGGTCCGCTCTGGGGACGTCGCCGGATCTTACACATTCAAATCTGGAGACAATGATATTAAGGTACCTACTTTTCTCTATCCTGTATATATAAAACGCTTGCATTACTGAGTGACTTACAGATAACGTACAGACGAAACTATTGGATATAAAGCTGAAATTTAATATGTAACCTATATCGAGAGTGAGGAGCACTAGAAGGAGATCTCGAAATTCCTAAGAAATTGGTGGAAAAATTTAGGATTTAGGGATTTTAGGTGTTATTTTTACGCAAACAAATACGCGGGTAAAGCTAGTTTATTATATAATTAAAACAATTATTACAATTTTTATTAATATTTTACATTATTTATATTATTTGTATATACTTGTATTCTACGATTTGTTGTCCGTTTGCGTGAAGTTTCTTCCCATAGTATTTCTATTTTTGTATCTCTGTAGCATCACATTCAAAACGTAAAAACGAGTTGTTTCCTTTATTATGGGAATTTAGAATTATTTTTATAAAAACCGTCGCTGTGGTTCGTGATTTCTAACAATATTTTATTTATAGGTCCGTTACTGGGCAGACAGCGAAGGTTTCCATCAAGAAGACAACATTCCCAAAGTAGAGTTGAAACCTGTTGAAGAGTCAGAGGATGTGAGACAAGCTCGTCTCGCTCACGAGAAAGCATGGCAGGAGGCGGCTGAAGCTGCCCGCAAACAACCTGAATTACCGTAAGCTTACACTCCTTTTATTTTTTAAATGTAGATGACAAATTATTCGTTATTACGTGGTGTCAAGACACTTCACCACTCTGTGGTCGAATTCGAAATATCATAGCGTTTTAACGAAACTAGATCGCAGGACTCAATACTATAATAATCACACTTTCTTTTACAAGAGCGGAAAATGACAATAATTGTAATATAATCCTTCAGAATGGGAATCGAATCCACAACCAATCGTGTTCATAACTTCATACTTAAGACGCTATATCTCTAAAATTGATCTGTAATTTCATGCTGCTTTTCTTTCGATCTCTAATGACACGAATGACTGAAAAAATAATTTAATCAATATAATTTATTTATTATATAATAAGGAATTTTTACTTTTACTTATAGTCCTGGCTACTGGAGTGGAAACCCCCAACAATACCAGCCAGCTGCATCTGAACAGCAAGACGCATACGTCGCCGCTCCCAGCGATGTGAGCCAAGTATACGCAAGCCAAGGACAGGGACAGCGAGAGGCCAAGGCGTACTACGGTGCTCAGAACTACCAACAACAGGGCCAACAGTATCCGTCTCCAGCTCCTGAGAAGATTGAGGAACCAGAACCTACTGTGAGTGTACTTGAAATATTTTTGCAACCCGTGAGTGACCTGTGAGTGGATGATATCCAAATAAAAAGTACTATTGGAAATGAGGACAAAACCTAGTAAATGCTATTGTTTATGTCTTGGAAGATGAAATATCAAGCACCTTAATGAACAATAATTGCATAACTTCTATTAAACAAATCAACAAATTATGCATAATTTATAACTGGCGGTGAAAACGTTTTTACAACTTTTAAAGCCACACTTTTTAAATCTCTTTATTTAGATGTTAGTCCATAAATATATAATTTAAAGTATTCTTTAGCAGGTTGGCTCACTTTTGCGTTTCTTTTTATATAAAAAAGACAACAATAATAATTAGAACCAGTTTCCTTAAAAGTTCAGAATAACTGGTTCTCGACAAACCAATTGTTATTGGTAGCATTATTATTTTCAAGGTTTTGTGATACTTAGGAGTTTTTTTAATAACAAAGTTATTTTTAAGTTTTGTAGGTCAATATTTTATTTAAATACAGAAATAATAAAAGTCAGTACATTTTAACTTTATGCATATTATGGTACGTATGGAGCTCTTTTATTTTCGCGATTATTAACATATTAAACGAAAATATTTTATCCGGATTAATCGCTTACCTGTGACCAAAGACTACTGTAAAGTGTATTTTCGAATACCAAAATATACGCGATTAATCCGGTTAAAATAGTTTCATTTATGCATACCATATTTAATTTTTTCGTTACCACACTAAGCATTATTGTATTTAAATTGTTTAAAATTTTTACCGAACCCAGGAAATGAATAATTCCATGTCCAGGAATGGGATTCCAACCCACAACCTGTCGCGTTTACAGTCGCACGCTTGTGCCTCAAGCCACGACAGGCGTTGTACAGGTGTACGAATACAGCTAAAGTTTTTATTTTTTTATTTTTTTTCTAGGGACCTCCCCGTGGTTTCTTCTACCAGTTCGACTACCCAGTATCCAGCATCGTACTCAAGAGCGAGCTCAAGAACTAAACTTATCTAAATATACTTAATTTAGTTAACGTTTAGAAGTGTTTCTTAAAGAAATACAAAACAATTGTGATGGATAAATATACCCAATGCCCTACTTTTTGATACTTTTTAATCATAATGTTACTAGAAAGTTTATTACGCTCTCGCTAGCGAGTGTAGTAAACTTTTAATACGTTTCCTTATTGGATTATCGATTTCTAACTGATGTTAAGAAGGTGGGGTGACCGTTGCCATTTTAGTTAAGTAGATTAAGTTGCCTATTTGTAGTCGTTTTTAAACTTGACCCGTACAAAAATGTACCGAGGAATTTTCTTCAAAATTTTTATCTTGAAGATATATTTGGTATATTTTTGGCTTTTTTTGCAGAAGTGGACTGGTGTTTAAAAGTGTAACTTATGACAAATTATGACTCAGAGTCTTTGATTAAAATTTAATTGACATTAAATAAACTTAACAGTACAATTGGGGCAGACAGTAATTTAATTTTTTATTTTGTATATACGGTTTTGTTTAGAGAAAAAATTGTATGAATAAAAAAATGAAATGGTTAAACTCTTGAACCCAGTCTAGTCTCTAGCGCTACTGTATCGTTAAAAAAAAATAAAAGACAATATTTTTTTGTAAAATATGATGTGTAATAAACAATTTTCAATATTTTTGAGTTTTCTTTTCCTTTACTGTTTCTTTTTTTTAAATTTTAAATAAGAAAATTAAATAACATAAAAAACATATATACGAATAGATCTAAACTCAGCAGCATATGTTGTACAGCGATTACTTGAAAAAAAAAATACGCACATGTACACATAACTTTTTAATATACTAACTTAAAATTCTTGCCATTGGTGATACTCTATAAGCGATTCAGAAAATAACTTCCTAAAACGATTCGCTTCAGCAAATATATACAACATCAGCATTGATTTATTTAAGTTTCAGTCTTAGTCAAAAGAAATTAGCTAATTATTATTTACAAACAAGACTAACATATCATTTAATACATTTTATGATGTTTGAAATTCCACAACATGTGTTCCACTTTTCTTGGTATGTAATCTGTGATCTAAATTCCTAATCAGCCCTTTGTTTTTAGTTAAGTCCCTTTTACTCAATCTATGATTTTCACAGTTAAACATTTTTAATATTATAAAAATAAATACTATTATTATTTTCTAATATACGAGGTGTGTTCAAAAGTAAGGTGACTTGTATTTTTTAAGAAAAAATATTTGTTATCAATGTTATGTTGTCCCCTTCAAAGTAATCCCCCTCAGATACAATACACTTATGTAGCTTGGTTTCCAATCGTCAAAGCACTTCTCTTAAGCACTTTTCGGTATAGCCAAGGCTCTTCTAGCGATGCAGTCTTTATCTCTTCAATCGTTGCAAATCTCCGTCCTTTCATAGGTCTCTTTAGTTTGGGAACAAGAAAAAGTCACATGGGAATTAAATCCGAGGTGAATATGGGTGGCTGAGGCATGGTGTGAGGTGTTGTTGTAAAAAATCTCTCACCAGCAAAGATGAATGATGAGCAATTTCGGAAAAAACTTCGCTGACACACGTCTCATGCCGAAACGTTAGAAAAAATTTCATGGCACGAGCCAAGCGATATACCAACATCCTCAACAACTTCTCTGATAGTGAGGATTCGACGATTTTCCAGGCATAATTTTCTTCATAGCAGGTGTTTCATCAGTTGTTGACGATGCTTGGGCGTCAAGCGAGGCTCGTCATTGCTTCCGGCCATCTTGGAAGAGAGTTTGGCACCCTTGTAAACATTTTTACTCAGAACAGTTTCACCGTATGCCACTGTCAACACATTTTAAGTGTTTCCGGAGCACTTTATTTTATTTATTACACAAAATTTGATGCAAATCCTTTGATCCATGTATTTTTCGATAGCAAGAAATCGCCGAGCACGCAAAACACTTATAACCTTACTCTCCCAACCAAACAAAAAATGCTATACACTTGAAACTTGGTTCAGATGTTGCTTCGGGAGGAAATTATAACCATAAACTAAATAAAAAATCGATAATCAAAGTACGTTTGCACTTGGAAATTTGAAGAATCTGCCTTCTTGAACACACATAAATATATATCTTTTATAATTTAATTACTACAAAATATTTTGTCGCTTTACGTTTCATTTCTATACAGCTCTTTTTGAATCTATATGAGTAAATCGTTTTATTTAATATGTCTTAATGAACTCCAAGCTATTAAAGTTTCTAATATGTTCAAACAGATAATAGCATCTGTCATATATTTACACCTGCATAGGTACTGGCCTTGTCATACCACCTAATGGCATCATAACTATCGGTCTTAAAATACTTTGTCTTTTGTCCATTTGAATATTGCTTATCAGTGTTCTCAAATTAGATGGCATAGTGCCTTCCGTTGGAGGTCTTTTAAACGGTCCAGGCAATCTTTGACCAATTATTGATATAATTCCCGATATTCCACTAGCAATGCCATCATAAGCCCAAGATATTGTATCTGGCACGTTAATTTCTATTGGAAGAAATGGTATTGCTGATATAAAATCGCCTATTGAAAATCTCCCGCTTGGTAGAACTAATATTGCTTTTTGGTCTTCAAGAACGGGCTGAGGTTCTGCATCGATCACAACGGAATCCATATCGCCTTGAAACTTTTGGGCATCATTTGATTTTAGTTTATTTTCTACGTGATTATCTATTTTGTCGGTGTCTGTATTCATATTAGCTTGGTCGTCGGGTAGTAATATTATCATGGGTTGTTGATTGTTCCTGTAAAGTAAATATAATATTTTTTATCGTTTTTGAGGCTTCTCCGTGTGTACAGGTAGAGGGAATTTAGTAATAAATGCACGCATATTGCATCTCGCATATATAAACATTTAGCTTTACAACATAATTATTTTTCGAGCCGTTGTTAATTTTAGGGTATAGGGTTAAAAATACTGACTTTTTTATAGTTATTAATGATTTAACTGTACTGGTAATAGCCAAATTTAAAAGAGGAAGGAATATTTTGATATTGATAAGGCGCAACGTTGATTTTAATACCATCCACAACATTCAAATGGGCGGAAAGGGTGCAAGATTTTTGCATGAATAAGTGCATAAACATTGTACACTTTCTGTGTATATAAAAAAAAAATTGTGTATGTAAAAACTTACATTGCCATAGAAGCGAAAGGATTCAGCTGCATAGATTGCATTCCCAACAATTGTTGTAAATTCGGTTGAGGCATCATTATCCTTTGGTATGGATTGTATAGCTGCAACTGTAGAGGTGCAGGTACCACCAAATATATTTGAACGCACAACACTATCAAAACTGCTATATTCATTTTGATATAACTTAAAATTTTACGAAAGTATCGAAAATTATAATAAATAGTTAACAGGTTATTCGTTGTCCGCTAACTAACTATTGTAGTCGCGTTTTCATCACTTAAGTCGTTAAAATCGATTATTATATACGTATTTAGTTATATTACTTTTAAATTTGTTTTCCAATCAATGCGTTTGTCTTGAAGGCAGGAAGAGTACTCATACTATTATTATGCATGGATGTTACCACTGGCCTAGTGACAGGACATGTGACCTTGCGTACGTAAGTACTTACTTTCTTTTTTAGGGTTCCCTTGTGGAATATGACAAATTGTAATGATATATTTGGTTTTCATGATTTTTACACATTTTTTTTACTATACTGACTTTAAAAAAGGAAGAGGTTATCAATGAGATTGTACTTTTGCTTACATGTTTCTACATAACATTTAACTGGGTGAACAAATTTTCATAATTCTTTTTTATATGATAGCTAAGGCTTCTGATGTAGTAGTCCCTTTTAAGATTTAACAAGTAGTTTTTGAGTTAATCGCAATAATTGTACTTTTTAGTGTACTTTCTTTGAAGTATTTTTTTTCGCAAAAGCTAAATATTAGTTGTAATTATTTTAGTATGACTGGTTATATCTGAAATGATCTTCTTACTGGGAGTGATTATATTACAATTAATTTTATTTCCTCGATCTATTTCAGTAAGACAAAGCGCCACGTTGAGTTTCGCCACTTACATAATTTATCCAGTGGGGATAGAACCCACTACCGTCGTGATTAAAGTCAGACGCTATATAACTACTCCACTATGGCCTCTATAATATAGTTTCGTTAAGGTAAAGATAAATTTAAATCAATGTATGTTAATTAGTTATGAACTAACCTATGTGTAATCTTAGTAAGTAGGCTAAGGTTTTTAACAATAGGAATTATGTAGGGCGTGCATCTATTTCATATTAATAACTGTAACTATTTGTTTGAAATTAAATTTTATATTGTATAGTAAGTAGCTATTTAGATAATATATATAAAATAAAACGGAACGCCTGTCGTGGCGCAGAGGCACAAGCGTGCGACTGTGATAGGTTGTGCGTTCGATTCTCACTTCAGAAAATGGGTATTTTTCATTTCCTGGGTTTGGTAACAAGTCAAAGCGCGGCGTTGAGGTCCGCCACTTAGCAAGCAATGCTTCAATTCGGTGGAAAGTTGGGAACGGAGTGTCTTAACACTAGGTTCCCTCTGCCTAACCTGCTTTATGCGGGATACAGTGTGAAGCTAAAAAAAAATGATATCGACTTTATCGTGGGGCAGGCACAAGAAAACTGACTGTAAATGCGATTGAAGGTTGTTTTTGATTGATATTTAAAAAAAAAGATTAAATATTAAGATTTAATATATTAAAAAAAAAACTAAAAATAAAAACCCACCGTCCATGCACAAATAACACAAGATTACGAACCTAACAGTTTATAATGGCAATAGCTTAGTTATGTTTCGTTGCAGAAAATAACTCATACCTTTTACCTACCGATCAATCTCCTTTCGTGTGTTTTTCATACAACGTAACATTGGCGAAGAGATTTATTCTCAAATGGTATTTAGGAAATGTGGTAATTAAGGAATTGAACTAAAGTAATTTATGTCAAACTAAAATTAACTAACTAATTAAACTAAATTTTAAAAGTACTATAGTAGAATAAAGAAAGAACGCGTGTCGTGGCGCAGACGCTCAAGCGACTGTAAACGCGACAGGTTGTGGGTTCGATTCCCACTCCAGGAAATGTAAAAGTTTAGTATTTTCATTTCCTGGGTTTGGTAACAAGGCAAAGCGCGGCGTTTAGTTCCGCCACGCAATGCCTCAATTCGGCGGAAAGTGGGGAACGGAGTGTCTTAACACTAGGTTCCCTCTGCCTACCCTGCTATATGCGGAAAACAGCGTGAAGCTATGTATGTACTATAATAGAATACTAATTTATAACTCTGATATTAAGTTCAAATAATACTTAACACATTCGCGCCCGGCTAAATTTCTATGAATCAATTCTGAGTACCGGCAAATATAATGAAATTCTGAAGCTGGTTGCCGCAAATTTGTATAGTTAAGAGGAGGGTAAAAAGTATAAAATTTGTTTTGAAATATCGATGTTGAAAATATTATATAAATATAATAATTTGAAATGCCGTGAATTCACGTCAGCGCCAACCAGGAATAGAATTTCAAATGACGTGAATTCTCGTCAGCGGTCGCGAATGTGTTAACTAAATTTAAATGCGGTAACACACATTAAACCAAAACCAAAATTGAATTGAGAAACTTTTTTGACGTCTAGAAAGAAATTAAAAGAAACATTTTAAATTATTTTCTCATTAGTTTTGCAAGGATATGAGGATCAAGTTACAAAAATGTTTGTTACTAGTGTCCCCGTTGACGCGTTAACAAGGTTGCCTAGCAACGTATGTCGCTTTAATATAATTTCTATGCATTATTTTAAAAAAAATATTATCATTGTGCACTCCTTCGCAGTATAAACTATAAGTGTGCCAAGTTCCATGCTCCTTCGTCCGCGTAATTTTCGTAAAAAGGGGTACAAAGTTTTTGCTTCACGTATTAATATATAAATGTCATTAGATCCGAACGCGTATGCAAGTTTTGAAGCAAATCACAAACAAAATTCAAAACAATGTAAGATTTTGTTATATTAATAGAGATACAGTTTTTTTTCAGTTTCACGTTTTTTCCGCATAGCGAGGTAGTCGTTAACAATCTAGTTAAAGTCAAAGTCAAATAATTTTATTCAAAATAAGAAGTTACAGGCTTCATTTTTTGAACGTCAAATAAGTAACCACCGGTTCACTAAATTTAATGCTTCAGACCTGAGAAGAACCGGCGAAAGAAAATCAGCGGGACTTCTTTTTTTATTCTCATAATTGAATGATTTACAAATATTTATTAGTGACAATGATACTTTTGAAACAGACTGGAGCGAGCAATTCATTCCCAAGGCGTGTTATCATTTATAAAATCACTAATTAGGTAATAACCTTTAACACACAAACGTCTTTTCACAATTTTTTAAGAGTTGTTAAGTTGTTTATTAAGTGTTAAGATACTCCGTCCTTCATTTCACCGAATTCTAGAATTTACGTGCTGAGGCAGGACTCAACGCATTTTTTTATCAGAGCAGAGAAATTAGAAGTAATTTTAACTATATAGGTACGTTCTTCGGGTTACGTTTCTTTTCTTTTGTTTCACGCTGTATTCCGCATATAGCAGGGTAGGCCTGAGAACTTAGTGCTAAGACACTCCGTTCTCTTTTAACACTTCCGTTCACCACTTTTCTCCGAATTGAGGCGTTGCTTGCTGAGTGGCGGAACTCAACGCCGCGCTTTGTCTTGTGTTGTAATGAAAATACTAAATAATATTTATTATACTTACGAACTTTATCATTTTTATTACACTTTTAAGCTCAAAATGCGGAAGAAAATGTTCATTCGTGTCTATAATTTAACCACTTACATTATGTATGTAGCCTATGATTATGCTCACTACTTACCAACTAGTTTCCGTTAAGGTATTCCCGTTACACGATGCAGGAAGTTACATTAACTTGGCTTTACTGTCGGTTAATGTCTTATGTTAGTACTGGATAATTATTATAAGAAAAAGCAACTTCACGTTTTCTTCACGCAACTTCACGCAGGTTAGTCAGAGAGAACCTAGTGTTAAGACACTCCGTTCTTTACTCTCCATCCAAAAAAAAATAAATTGCGTATTAAGTGGCGAATCTCAACGCCGCGTTATGACTTTGCAGAGCGGATAAATTAAAATAATTTAATTATAAAACGCCTGTCGTGGCGCAGAGGCTCAAGCGTGCGACTGTAAACGCGACAGGTTGTGGGTTCGATTCCCACTCCAGGAAATTGATTTTTTTATTTTTTCTTGTTTGGTAACAAGGCAAAACGCGGCTTTGAGTTCCGTCACTCAGCACACAATGCCTCAGTTCGGTAGAAAGTGGGGAACGGAGTGTCTCAACACTAGGTTTCCTCTGCCTACTCTGCTATATGGGGGATACAGCGTGAAGCTATGTATGTATGTATGTAATTTCGCCGAGTGGGAATCGAACCCACAGCCTTTCGCGCTTACAGTTAGACCCTACCCCACTGCGTTATGATGGTTTCATACTTATACAAATTTATTAAATTATGGCCAAATTATAAAAATTCTTCAAGATTTTTTTGCTTTTAAAAGTAACTAACATCTATCTATCTTTACAAGCTGTAATTCTCTGTACATTTGTAATATTACTTAAATATATATAAAAAATAAGAAATTGAAGCAAATAGTTTGAAAAATAATGTTTGAAAGTAAGTATTATATAACTAGATTACACAGTGAGACAGAATTTGACTGTAAACGCGATGGGCTATGGGTTCGATTCCCATACGAGAATGTTTATATTATTTTCACTTGTGTGCTCTGGTAAGAAAACACAGCGTTCAGTTCCGCAACTCAGCACGCTACGTCTCGGTTCTTAAAAAGAGAAGAACGAAGCGTCGTTAAGCTAAAAGATAGAAAATAAATTAGAAGCGTGAGATTTTTTGGTATTTACCAAAATATGTATATTAAAACTAATTTAATATATACATTCCTAATAAAATACTTACATATTTTTTTATATTTCATGTAAGTAATAAACGAGTGATTTATAGGAATTCTTTAAAATTTATTAACTTCCGGATTGAATCTGTAATTTTACTTTCACTAATGTTTTTAATATTCTTTTCTGCTGAAATTTTGAAAACTCCTGTCGTGGTGCAGAGGTCGTGCGACTGTAAGTGCGACAGGTTGTGGGTTCGATTCCCACTCACATTTTCAGTTCCGGTTTGGTAAAGGCAAAGGGCGGCGCTGAGTTCCGCCACTCAGCACTCAATGCCTCAATTCGGCGGAAAGTGGGGAACGGAGTGTCTTAACACTAGGTTCCCTCTGCCTACCCTGCTATATGCGGGATACAGGGTGAAGCTATGTATGTTTGTATGTATGCTGATTTTTTTTTCCCACATAACCCTCTGACTACATTAGCCAAAGAGAATTTATTGTCAAGATAATCCACTCTCCACTTTCCACGCGAAGTACAGATATTATGTGTTATCTGGCGGAGTTCAACGCAGCGCATTGTTTTACCACGACAGAGAAATAAAAGTAATTGAAATATGAGTGGGAATTGAACCTGCAACCCCTGAGTTTTCAATTTGTTCCACTGTGCTACGATGGCCACAATATTCTTTTTTTTTAGCTTCACGCTGTATCCCGCATATAGCAGGGTAGGTAGAGGGAACCTGAGAACCTAGTGTTAAGACATTCCGTTACCCACTTTCAGCCGAATTGAGACATTGCGTGCTGAACATAGAAAATGAAAATACTAAACTTTTACATTTCCTGGAGTGGGAATTAAACCCACAACCAGTCGCATCTCTATATTTTTATTTTACTTAACTTCACGCTTTATCGCTTATTTTTTTGTTTGTAAATATTTTGAAATATATTAGGTAGCGTTTTTATATGCATTGCTAACAGTGAATATTACTTTCTTAGATTAAGTAGTGCAATAAAATATATGTTTTTTAATCAATTAATGTTAAAATTATGCAACTTCCGCATTATAGAAGATAGTCATATATTCAATAGGATTTTTCTATTACTTGATAAAAACTACAAACCTTTTACCATTTAAGTTTTAAGAATAAAAGCAAAAAATAATAATAACAAATACACGACACAGAAATAATTTATTCATATCGACATTATGGCAAAAATAAATAAATGCTATCAAAATATACACAGTAAATGCAAAATTGAAAATATCACCATATATCACCTAAAACGTTCAATAGTTCAATTTATCTTTGTGGGCTGTCCGTCGTCGACCACCACGTCGATTTCCACTTCGTAGGTCCCAGGCTTAGTGCGTGACGGTCTGACTACAACTCCTGGCATTTTCGACTCCTGCACACCATCCACCTCATTTTCTGATGTATCAACATTGGTTATTTTAATCTTATCATCTTCACCAACAGCTTCCGGAGGCAATCGTACAGACATCATACCCTGGACTCGTTGAACTATATACTCCAGGAGAGGTCCAAATCTTGAAACACCATCAGTGGCCAAGATAGTGCGATCTGGTGATCCCGACTGTGGTTTTAGCACGAACATGTTAAAATTCAGCGTTCTTCTGACTGGTTTGGGGCTGACCTGGACCAGGCAGGCTATAGCCAGGACAACTAGGATACGGCACATCCTTACTAACGTCTGTGTTCACCGGAATATGACTTTACACTGCGCTCTGTGCGTTTTTGCCGCGCATCTAAGCTAAGATAACGGGTCTTAAGCAAAAAGATCATAACTGCCTCTCGGTAGGTAATTGCACCGCTCTCAACACCTTTCGTTTGGAAAGCCATAATTTATGTGAGTCATTACAGCATCCCAATTTACGTTGGTACCTTGCAGTCTGGTACATTGAATATTTGAATATGGATGAATGATTTTTACAATGTATTTTGAAGATCTAATGTGGCTGGTTACTTTATTTGGTGTCGATAAAAGTTATTTGCTTGTGGTTGTTAGGTGTTATACTAAAATGGTTCTTTTGTTGTTAAGTTAAAGTTAATTTTGGTTTGTTTATATTTATAGTTATATTTACAGCTATCAATCAGCATGATTGATGTTGGCGTAATGATGCAGTATGAAGGTCAGTGCAGGTTTTAAAACAAATTGCGGTTACTGGGATTTTGCGTTGTTTACTAATTGCAGGTGAATGGGAGATTGTATTATTGACGATAATTCTACAAATTGGTTTTCGTGAAGAAAGTTGATTACGATTGTTAAAGTGATATTTTAATAGTTAGCAAATTGTTAACATATTTGTTTCGGGCGTGAATACGTTGATAAAACAGAAATAAGTAATGTTCAGTGCAGGTATTTTAGCTTAAATTTTATTTCATTTTTTGTTATTTAAATATTTTTTTACGTGAAAGTGTTCGATTTTCTGGATTTCTTTTTATTTATTCAGGCATTAGCATGTTAGTAGTAAAAAAAATGTAGAGGTATGCAAGTCGACATATCAACCTTTTCACGGAAATAATCCATTGGTTTTTAGCATGAATTGATGAAGAATAAATCGAAAAACTTATGTATGATGAATAACTTTACCTCTTTCAAGACTAAAGGAACAAACTATTTATTATTTGTGAGTATATATATTATATTGGATTATATTTATTAAAAAATATTTTTCTTAATATATATATATATATATATATATATATATATATATATATATATATAAAAATATTTTTAATGCATATTTGAATATAAACAAAGCAGTTTCACACTTTATCTCGCAAACCAGAGAACAGAGAAAACATAATGAAATCGAATCGATCGTCGTTGTGTCGCGTCGCGGAACTCAACGCCGCACGTTATCTTACTAGACCGAGAGAATCAATTAAATATGAAAATCAATTAAATTATATTCCCCGAGTAGCGATCGAACATATAACTAATTCCTTTTATAGGCCGACGTCCCACTGTAGCACGATGACTGAACTCGTATATACAGCCTGTGAGAGAGAACCTAGAATCAAAACATTCCGTCCTCCGCTTAGAATATCTATATATTAATACAACAAGCAAAAACTTTGAACCCACTTTTTAAAAAAATACGTGGACAGAGGAGCATGAAACTTGGCACACTTATAGTTTATAATGCGAAAGAATATGGAATGATAATATCTTTTTAAAATAATGATAAAAATAAATGATATTTTTATATAAAATGACATATGTTGCTAGGCAACGCGTTGTTAACGCGTCAACAGGGACTCTAGTATGAAGAAAATGACAGAAAAGTTCATATAGCTTTCTATAAATACATAGCAATGTTAATTAGTTGAGTTTGATCACCCATCCCGGGTAAGGAAGTAGTTACTGACCATTTACGAAGCGATAGCTAATGCAAGTTTAACAGTAAAATATATATGGTAGAGTACTGGAAATACTTGTAGTAATTATGTGGTGGTGATTTCTTTATAGTATAGTTTATACATACATACATACATAGCTTCACGCTGTATCCCGCATATAGCAGGGTAGGCAGAGGGAACCTAGTGTTAAGACACTCCGGTCCCCAATTTCCGCCAAATTAAGGCATCGCGTGCTGAGTCACGGAACTCAATGCCGCGCTTTGCATTGTTATCAAATCCAGGAAATGAAAAATTTCATTTCCTGGAGTGGGAATCGAACCCACAAAGTGTCACGTTTACAGTCGCACGCTTATGCCTCTGCGCCACAACAGGCGTTGTGTGAATAAAACTTTAATTTTATTATTTTTTTAGCTTCACGCTGTATCCCGCATATAGCAGGGTAGGCAGAGGGAATCTGAGAAGCTAGCAATCAGACTCCGTTGTATTAAGATTTCCGTTCCCCACTTTTCGCCAAATCCGCGGAACTCAACACCGCGCTTTGCTTTATTTGAAACATAATAAAACTATAAGAAAAGCATTGTACAGTGTATTAATTTTACGTACAGTACGAGTACAAAAGAGATATAGAGCGATAGGGCCAAGACGGGACGGCTTTCTCTAAAATGTAGGTCGTAACGGCTTGCATTTGCGTTTACCTAAACTTATGTATAAATTTCATGTTGCATTTGGAAAGTTTTGTTATCGTAGCTAAAGATTTATAAATTATATATTATTTTTAAAGAGTTACTTTAGAAGACGTATTAAAATTTTGAAGTAGCGGGATTCAAATCCGCTTCTCCTGTAAATCGTCTAACGCTGTATCCCGCATATAGCAGGGTAGGTAGAGGGAACTAGAGAACCTAGTGTTAAGATACTCCATTCTCTTTCAACAATTCCGTTCCCCACATTCCGCCGGATTGAGGAATTGTGTGCTGAGAGGCGGAACTCAACGCCGCGCTTTGCCTTGTCTCCATGGATGGGATTAAGAATGTTTTTTTACAGCATCACCCTTTACCCCACAACGCAGGGTAATTTTAGAGAACCCAGCGTCCAGACACTCCGCTTTCCATTTTACGACTGAAATTGAAACAATCCGTGGGAAACTTTCAAATGTTATAGTCAGTTTTATATATTTATACTATTTTTTATATAAATTTTGCTTAAAGTTGAATCCATAATTATGACGTTTAAATACAGGCACTGATGTCAAATCTAAAATAAAATATTTTTACAATTTTCATATATTTTCAAAAATAGTTGGTGGTTGGTGGTAGTTGGTGGTAGGAGGTTCGTCCTCCGTCTGGCTCGCGACCACTATCATGTCAAAGACGAACCGCCAAATATCTTATGATGTGTTCCGGTTCGATGGCATGTAAGCCAGGTTTTCCCATTCCCACCCATCCTTTCCCCAAAATGTGGTGGTTCCGAGAACGGAATACTACAATGTCCTCCTCTTCCATCTGTATCCTCTAGGTTGGCAACGCATCTACAACATCTCTGGTGTTGTAGATGTTCATGGGCGAAGGTATCCACTTACCATCAGGGGGTCCTTCTGCTCGTTTGCCATCCGTTATCCAAAAAAAAAAAAAAAAAAATATCCGCACAGAGTGACAGGTCACTCATTTATCAAATAACATAAGTGTAAATAGCAATCATACTCCTTATAACAATATGCTTATAAATAAAACTCAGATTATTCAATTTATTCTTTATTATGAAAAAAAATCAGTTAATGATAAATAAACTGCAACTATTTTATTTACATTTTTACGTAAAAAAAACTAAATCATTTAATTTATAATTTCTTTTTACTAGAAAACCACTAATAATAATAATAATAATAGCCTTTATTCTCTGACCATGATACAATATTTCTTACATAAATATATTTTTCTTTTATAAGCAGTCAGTTTGTTGATCAGGATGTCTCTTGACATAGGCCTCCCCTATTAACTTCCATTCCTCTTTGTTTTTAGCAATTCGTCTCCATCCTTTTGGTAAATCGTCCTCCCATCTTTTTATTTGACGTCCTTTTTGCCTTTTCCCATCTCTAGGGTACCATTCTATTACATCTTTTGTCCATTTCTCTTTAATCGTTCTCATAATATGTCCAATCCAATTCCATTTCAGTTTTACTAGAAAACCACTAGTTTACTCATAAATAACATTTATATAACTTACAGTTTTTTTACGCAAAAATACTGAATTTCTAATAAATTGAACATAAAATACAACTTCGATCATTTAAATGAAATTTTTGATACAAATAATAATTCAGATGTTAACAAAAAAATAAGACTTCAAAAAAAATGTATGTTAAAAGTACAACTATTACAAATAACTCAAAAAAACTACTCGTCGGATCTTAACTAAATTTAAATGGGACCATATCAGAAGCAATTCAGCCATCATAAAAGAATCAACAAAAAGTGAGCCGTCACGGGACGCCTGGTAGATGATGTCGTCGCGGTTATACATGTGATAAACCTAAAAGACGGTATTACTTCAAGAAATAATTACATAATGAAAAAATAAAACAATAAATAAGATTTTTTTTTTCAAATAAAAAGTTCCGATTATGTGTACCGTAGTAAACAAAGTGTCGAGCTGGGCGGAGGAGGGACTAGTATAGTCGGTTGCGCATGGCGACACGTAGCCACACACCGAACACTCTTCTACAGATAGACTATATACTCGTATATACTTTAGTATAGCGTGGCGACCCGTCGCCACAGCGAGCGTCGCCACGTCTACGATCCGTACCAATAGATGTTTCATATAACACACATAGAAAACCAGTCGAGTGTAACCTCCTTCCTTTGAAATCGGTAAAAACACAAGGGTAATAAATAAATCTATCAACGATTTCATTTATACTTATTTATTACAATAAAAACACAGTCAGGTACAAAACAATAACATAAGCAAGCAATCTAATCACATTATTATTTTCAAATTTTTACACCATTTACTAAAATATACAATCATATAGAAGACCCATATAAATAGTATTAATTCCAGTAGTTTAAACGAAATAACTCAAATATTTTTAAGCCTTCCTTTGTGATTGCGAAGGGCGGACATTTTGAGCTTGTTCTTTGGCTTCTAGGCTTACTTGTCTTGCGTTTTGCGATTGTGCGTTAGATTGATCTGCGAATAATATTTTGTCATGAGAATAATAATTATATCTGGATTTTTTTTAGCTTCGAGCTTTTTTTTAGCGTTTAGACAGAGGGAACCTGAGAACCTAGTGTTAAGACACCTTTTTCTCTTTCAACATTTCGTTCATTTTCATTGCGCGCTGAAACTCAACGCCGCGCTTTGCCTTGTTACTAGACCCAGAAAATAAAAATGATAAATATTATTTAAAATTTCCTGGTGTGGGAATCGAACCTACAACCGTTTACAGTCGCACGCTTTTGCCTGTGCGCAACGACAGGTGTATATTTAGATTATTAATATTAATCGTAAAACTCATAATAAATAAAGCCGTTGTGGCGCAATGGAATACCATGTAAATAGGTTGTGGGTTCGATTTTCAGTTGGGAATGTTTAAATTATCTTCTTTTTCCGGCTCTGGTAAGACAACTTTCGGAGTCGAGTTCTGTCACTCAATCGCCGCGCCGATCGAAGTGTCGTGAGACTAGGTTGTCTTTGACTACGCTACCAAGTGAAATAAAGCTTGAAGATATTTTTTTTCTTATCAGACGTTGTGCTAGCTGGCAGAACTTAACACTGTGCTTTTGCTTTACCAAAGCGGAGAAATGAAAATAATTTAAATTGACTCCCCGAAGTGATAATTGAACCCTCAACCAATCCCACTGAAAGTCAGATGCTGTTCCACTGTACCATGATGGTCTATAAATGCAAGAGGTACGTAATACATATAGTATAGTAGGTATTTTTAATTTTTAAATTATGCACTTTCAATATGAGTTATGCAAGTAATTTTATGTAGTTTTGTAAAAAATATGAATATGTTTAAGTTTCATTTGCTTTCTAAAATTTCTAAAGTTCTCTAATTAATCAAGGAAAACTACTAGCATTTTTGTTTTTATTTAAAAAATATTTCTAAAGAGGATATTGACAACCAAAACATGATGAATAATCGTATTAGAATTTCGTTTTTTCAGTTTCACACTCTTACTTTTTGGTTGTGGGATTTGATTCCCGCTCGCGATACTATTTTTTAGCTTCACTCTGTATCCCGATTATAGCAGGGTAGGAAGAGGGAACCTGAGAACCTAAAGTGTTAAGACACTCCGTTCCCCACTTTCCGCCGAATTGAGGCATTGCGTGCTGAGTGGCGGAACTCAACGCCGCGTTCTGCCTAGTTACCAAACCCAGGAAGATGAAAATACTAAACTTTTACATCTCCTGGAGTGAGAAATGAGCCCACAACCTGATGTTTACAGTCGCACGATTGTGCCTTTGCGCCACGACAGGCGTTAAAGTAATCATTTAAAAAAAAAAAATCTTTTCTGGTAAGACAAAACGTGGCTTTTATTTCCACTTAACATGTAAGATTTTAAATTCTGGTGGAAAGTGGAGAACGGAGTGTCTTGACACTAGGTTCTCTTTGACTATCGAGTTATGCGTGAAGTTGTAAAAAAATATACTTTATAATTTCGTACCTTACTTTATCGTTTCGCTTAGCTTCATTTTGACGGTTGAGGTTGTTGAGCTTGTAAGGACACGATTTGAGATAAACGAAGAGCTTCCTGTGGTGCATTACCTTGTTCTCTTTGAATTGGCCTAAAATAATATGTTTTCTTTTAATTAATGGATACAACATCAAAGGCAGAGTGAAATAGCTTAATTAAATATACGAGAATCATTCAAAATTTTTGAACGTCTAATTTCACGTTTCCCTAAAGTTGATGCCAGATATGTCTGCAGAGACGGTAAGGTAGTTTTAAGAAACAAAAATGTTAATTTTTTGAAGTAAATAAAATAACAGGATTGCTCCCGACCAGAGGCGAGGGGTGAAAATTTTAGTTAGGCCAGCCGATAAATTTAGGGAAGCCGATGTATATTTAGGGAAGCCGGCAAGTTTTAGAAAAGCCGATATATTTAGGGACGGTATAGGATGTGGAAGTATTTCGTAATGTCACTATGGAATTTGGATGACGGTGATGGCGATTACCTTTTTTTTTTAGATCTTTGAGACGTCAGAGTTTGTTTTTTTGCAATTTTATGCCCTATATTTTCCTGGCCATCTTTTTCTTAGCTCTTCACTATTCTTGGTCTTGTTTTTTTCCAAGCTCAATTACAATTTCCGCATTTACCTGTCGACCTTTTTTTGTGGGTCCGATATCCACTCGGAGGAATGATCATGTTTAAATTATTTTCATTTCTTGGCTCTGGTGAGACAACGTGTGGCGATGAGCATCGTCACTTAATTAATAACGTCTTGAAGTCAGGAAAGACGATAACGGTGCATAATGACACCAAGTTACCTTTCTCTACCTTGCTATACAGAAAAAAGTATGAAATTGTGTTCTTGCGTGATTTATGTATTCGAAGATATAATAACAAAAAAAACATAATAACAAAACTTACTGGTAAGCAATAGGCTCTTGATAAATTAAATTATAAGGATTATTTCCAGGTCCTATAAAGTAGTTAGGATTGCCTTGTGCTCCAGCAGGTCGATATCCAAGTACAGGAGATTGTCCAGATGGTCCCAAGAGTATGGGATTTTGGTAACCTGGAACTATGAAAATGAGGAACACATAAGGAAGAGATTATGAGGCCATGGTGGTGCAGTGAAATACTGTTTTACGCTATGGTAAGACAAAGCATGACGTTTTTTGTGCATTTTATCTAAAGGATATTTTTTGTTAAAATGTTGATTATTACACTTAGATCGACTTATAAAAGAAATCTGTTTTTATTTCAGCTTCACGTCCTTGCCCTCATAGCGGGGTAGCCAAAGAAAACACGATTTTCCTTACCAAGAGGGGAAAAGAAAAACATTTAAAAATAATCATTTCCCTGAGTGGGCATCGAATCCACAACCTCTGGCTATATAAACACTGTCCCACTGCTCCATAATCAAGAAATCTTCTCATTTAAGAAATGTGAGAGATTTGTTGATTTATATATTCCTTACCAGGGTAAGCATTTCCAGCATTAGGTTGAGGGGCAGCAGCTACAACGTACACTGGCTGGTATCCACCAACAGTTCCTGGTCTGAAAAAAAAATTAGCTACTTATAAAGTATTTAAAGTAATACTTTCTCTTTTTGGTTAAATTACAAGAATATTGTAAATCAAATATGAACAGAAGAAAATATACTATTTTGTTATTTATATTTATACCAAAATATCAATTAATCAATGAATGAATCAATAAGTCAATCCACAAATTCAATCTCATCATCAATCAATAAGATCTGTCTAAGACCATAATAACATGTTATAATAAATAATTTCTGGTTTTTATATATCTACACTTCAGATCATATTATTCAGTTAATGTAGAAAAATGAACATAAGAAAAATGTCTGAAATCTGTTCCTGTCATTTCAGTTTCCTGTTTACAGTGGCAGTAACGCAAGTTTATTAATAAATATTTTTCTTTTAATTAATTTAATTGTCGCCTGTTGTGGCGCAGAGGCACAAACGTGCGACTGTAAACGCTACAGGTTGTGGGTTCGATTCCCACTGCAGGAAATGGAACTTTCCATTTTCTGGGTTTGGTAACAAGGCAAAGCGCGGCGTTGAGTTCCACCACAATCAGCTCAGCACGCAATGCCTCAATTCGGCGGAAAGTGGGGAACGGAGTGTCTTAACACTAGGTTCCCTCTGCCTTCCATAGTATATGTAGGATACAGTGTGAAACGATGTATGTATGTATGTATTACCTATATCCAGGCACCGGCATGTGAACAATGAAGACTCTCTGACCAGGAATCAATCCAGGTATATTTGGAGCGACAGGATTCTAAAAAAACAGAAAAGATTTACATATAAAAAAGCAGTCGCAGTTGCCTTTGCCCGCAAAGCACACAAATAACATTTAATGAATAAAATTTAGTAACTGTATAATTGCTATAATGATTTTGATAGGCGTTTAAAGAATTCTTATAAAATAAGTTATTCTATTTAATACATTTTTCTACTCGTGCTTCTCACAAGCACTATTTTAAATGAATTTAATCACTAAATTTATAATAGATGGAGAGTGGAGAACGGAATCTGGGATTTTTTTCAGTTTCACACTTTTTAAATACTCCTCTAGGGATAAAATGAAAAGTTTTCCTCTTGAGAGACTCTAGTGTCAGGTCACTCTATCCGCTTTCTGTGGAAAATAAAGATACTGCTAAGTTAGTGGCGTAATCCAAATCCGCATAATGTCTTTAAAGAGACGAAATGGAAAGCATTCCCTCATGTGGGAATCGAACCCCCAACCTATTGAATTTATATCGCTTAGAGTCATTAGCTGTCGCACTGAATTATGTTGGTCTTAATTAAACGGCGAACGGAGTGTCTTGACACTAAGAACCTTCTATGCGAGATAAAGTGTGAAACTGCTACTTTGAGGATATTTGTACCTGTTGCGGTGGTTGCTGTGGTTGCTGTGCTCCTGGTATTAATTCTACTTCGCTATCAGGGTCTAGGATTTCTAGACGGGCAGGAGCATTCGGCGCCTTGCTATTAGCTGAAAATTACCACATTAATATTATAAATGCGATAGTTTGTAAGGATGGATGTTTGTTACCCTTTCTTGCTACTACTGAACAATTATAGATTATCCTTTACAGTAATTTATAGCTGTATAACAGAATAACAGATAGGCTAATTTAGAAAATTATGTCATTGGTCATAATACAAGGATATACTTAATAAGCTTTAAAATTTATGTTTAAAATGTATTTAAGTGTACCTTTTTTTTTAGCGTAAAAGAGTATTTATGTAACATAAACCAGAATTTGCAGATAAAAATGTCTGCGAGTCTAGCGAGTTAAATTTAACTTTGTATAATCTGAAATAACTTATATATTTAATTAAATAGATTAGATTTAAGCAAAAATAGCAATGACATAAAATGATAGTGTAGTTGGTACCTTGTCGCTGTTCCTGCTGGTAGTAATTTGCTACTTGTGGGCCATCTAGATAATAGTCCAGCCTGAAAGCAAAAAAATATTGTGGAGTTAAGTAAGAGAAAAAAACATATTTTAGTAATTAGTGCTTGCAAAAAAAGCCTAGCCTTTAGTGTTTGCAAAATAAATCTTGTGTGTATAAAATACCTTCATAAACAAAAAATATATTATAATTAGTATTGTTACTTATTGGAAGGTATGGGTTCAATTCCATTCGTAACATATAAAATTATTGTCTCATTTCACACACAGCTTCACACTTTTTCTTATAAGAGAGAGTGTAAAGTCAAGCTCACTGTTCTCTGCTTTCCGTCCGAATAAAATGCTACGTGTTAAGTAGCGGAACTCAACGCTGTACTTTGTCGTAGTTACTTTTATTTTAGTCTATAAATGTTTTACTTACGGATTAATTTGTTGTACTTGAGCAGGATACAGTCTTGAGGGTGGCGCAGCTAACACCCCGTATAAAGTTGCGAGGAAATACTGCGAACAAATCATATTTTTAACTCACATCAAAAAGAGACGAGATAATAATTCGACTGTATTTTTTGTGTGTGTTACCGCTTAACTTTTTACTGCGTAATTTTGATGATTCTCTTG
Source organism: Philaethria dido (assembly GCA_033558755.1). NCBI lineage: Eukaryota > Metazoa > Arthropoda > Insecta > Lepidoptera > Nymphalidae > Philaethria > Philaethria dido. The sequence continues at coordinate 68,564 of JAKGSA010000260.1, forward strand.
TTTTTGAGTTATTTGTAATAAGCTTTTTTGAGCCTACCCTGTCACGCAGTAATGCCTGTCGTGGCGCAGAGGCACAAGCGTGCGACTGTAAACGCGACAGGTTGTGGGTTCGATTCCTACTCCAGGAAATGTAAAATTTAGTATTTCCATTTCTTGGGTTTGGTAACAAGGCAAAGCGCAGCGTTGAGTTCCACTGCCACTCAACACGCAATGCCTCAATTCGGCGGAAAGTGGGGAACGGAATTGTTAAACAGAATGGAGTATCTTAATACTAGGTTCTCTGGTTCCCTCTGCCTACCCTGCTATATGCGGGTTACAGCGTGAAGTTAAAAAAAAAACTTTTTAGATAATTTTCTTTTTAGTCGTTTTTCTTTTCTTGTTAAAGTATTAATTATATTATCTATAATTATTAGCAGCATTATTGACGTCTAATATACAAGAAGGATTACCAAAGTTGACATGTTACTCAATAGAAACAAATGGCAGTGTAAGTAATATTTATTTTAACAATTTAGTGTATTTCTGATATATTATTATAAAAATCACTAGTTTTCTGCACTTTTTTTCCATGTACACTATACGTATGCCAATATTGATACTCCCCTATCTGCATACTTTTCATAAAAACTTTGAAGAGTTTCGTAATACTTTCCACAAGAATTACCATTTTAAAACTTTCGAAATTTCAAGATGGGAATCGAACCCATAACCAATCGCGTTTACACTTAAACGCTATCGCACTGCACCATGGAGGATTTAAAAGTGTAACTTTATATTTCAGCCTCACGCTTTATTCCGCTAGAGATAACCTAGAGTTAAGACACTGCGTATATTACATTTATGAAACCAGAACCCGAAATTTCGTAAAAAATAAGTGTTAGTAAAACACCTGTCGTGGCGCAGAGGCACAAGTGTGGGACTGTAAAGCGACAGGTTGTGGGTTCGATTCCCACTCCAGGAAATGAATGGTTTTCATTTTCTGGGTTTGGTAATAAGGCAAAGCGCGGCGTTGAGTTCCGCCACTCATCACGCAATGCCTCAATCTGGCGGAAAGTGGGGAACGGATTTGTTGAAAGAGAACGGAGTCTCTTAACACTAGGTTCTCAGGTTCCCTCTGCCTACCCTGCTATATGCGGGATACAGCGTGAAGTTAAAAAAAAAAAGAAACACCTGTACACTAAACGACAAGTAGGATTTATGTAAATAATTTCTTGACAGCTAAAAGGAATGCAACAGTAAGTTTAATTACGTTTGTTAGATCATGATCAATGACAGCGGAATGGTTAATTAACTCATAATTGGATGTCTTTATGCAAAATGGAGAACTTTAAAATAATATTTAATTAAATTAATATTTATTTGTAAATATAACACATTTATAATATTAAAGACATTGTGGCGCAGGGGACGGCGTCTGACTGTAAATGCTGTGGTTATGTGTTCGATTCCCACTCTGGGAAATTATCTATATTATACTACTTTCAAATTTTTATGAATTTTCCCATTTCTGATAAGATAAAGTGTGGTAATCAGTACCAACATGTAACAAGCAATGTCTGAAATTCAGGCGGAAAGCGAAGAACCCGCATATAGCAGAACCAGAAAACCTAGTGTTGAGACACTCCATTCTCTTTCAACAATTCCGTTCCCCAATTTCCGCCAAATTGAGGCATTGCGTGTTGAGTGGCGGAACTCAACGCCGCGCTTTCTCTTGTTACCAAACCCAAGAAGTGAAAATATTAAATTTTACATTTCCCGGAGTGGGAATCGAACCCACAACCTGTCTGTCCTGTATTTTGGTTTGCTTAACTTAAAATTAATATACTTCTAGTATTGCTAACTTCGGTAGGACGGACGTTCCTAAATTAATTTTTTTTTTTTTAAATATGTATTGTATTATCTTGATTCTTTATTGCATAGTGACTGCCATAGGCTTATTGACATTGACGTTCCTCTGATAAAAATGCACATATATAGAATCGATTAGCAATCAATCAATTATTTGTTATTTATAATTGTGATAAAGACATATTTGAACATTTTCTTTCATCTATTTAAATCTTAATAGTAGAGGCTATCATAACATCTTTCCATGAAAGCGATTGGTTAGGGGTTTAATTCCAACTGGGGTATAAATATATTTCGATTGTTTTTATTTCTCTGCTCTGGCAAGCGCGGCGTTAATTTCCGCCACACGCAATATATTAAATTCTGATGAATCGCCGAAACGAGTATCATGACACGAAGTTCTTTCATATGAAGATTAAATAAGTGATATCAGCATGCAAGTATAATGCCCGTTCAAGGTAACTTTAGTTAGCTTTTCTATCTATTTTATTTTATATCTATGTGAGATACTCTTTTAATGCTATTTTGAATTACTTCTAGACTAGTTTACTTTAAAATTTGCACACGTGTCCGGGTCCGATAATAATACAATATTTTCCTAGCTTTAACTTAATTTTCTTGCTGGGATTAGCGGGACCTCGCTCTCTATTTTTCAATTACACGCTTTTTCCCACTTAGCAGGGTAAACAGAGAGAAGATAGTGTCTCGACACTAGACACTCCATTTCAGTTAATTGAATACCTAAATTAATATTTTAGTCAATTTCAGTCAAATTGAAATATTTAATTCTTTTCGACAAATTACATGCATCATAACGCATCATGGCGCAAAGGTATAAGCGTGAGACTGTAAACGCGACAGGTTTGATTTCCACTCCAGGAAATGGAATTGTTAATTTCCTGGGTTTGATAACAAGGCAAGCCGCGGCGTTGAGTTGCGCTACTCAGCACGCAATGCCTCAATTCGGCGGAAAGTGGGCAACGGAGTGTCTTAACACTAGGTTCCCTCTGCCTACCCTGCTATATGCGGGATACAGCGTGAAGCTATGTATGTGTGTATTAACACGCCAAGCAAGCAAAGTCACGAGCATAAGTCATAGTGGTATATTATAAAGAGCTTTGTATTTACATTATTCATCGCCCACAATGGTGCGGAAGGAAAACACTTGTTCGTTAATCACCGCATTCTTTTTACTCATACCAGTATCTTCCTTTTATACGTAAGTTTTATTGGTCATTGTTGCTGAAAGTACAGTGACTTTAATTTTCTTCAATTATAAATATTATTATAAAAAAAATTAAAAACATATAAAAAATTGAACGGGAATCGAATTTACACCTCTTATTTACTGTTCATGCGCTCTGACCACTCAGCCATAAGTTATACGTCGGAAGTTATAAAAGAAGATTAGAATTTTAAATACGGTATGGGTAGAAAATGCGTTTCTTACATATATTTATATACATACATAGCTTCACGTTGTATCCCGCATATAGCAGGGTAGGTAGAGGGAACCGAGTGTTAAGACACTCCGTTACCCACTTTCCGCCGAATTGAGGCATTGCGTGCTCAGTGGCGGAACTCAACGCCGCGCTTTGCTTTGTTACCAAACCCAGGAAATGGAACTATTCAGTGAGTAGGATTCCACAGCCTGTCACGTTTACAGTCGCACGCTTGTGCCTCTGCACCACGACATTCGTTAACTATATATAAGCGTTAAGGATATATGTATATATATCCTAATAATATTTAAAATGTTAATGTTTAATGGAAGGATGTTACTCTTTCACACAAAAACTACTCAAATTGTTAATTTTTTTTGCAAATTCAAGTTTTTTTCGTTGCTATGGTAACGTATTGTCAACATAATCAGTTCTCCACTCTCCGCTTGAGTTCGAGATGTGGATGAGTGGCGGATCTAAACGCCGCGCTTTGTCTTACCAGAATAATAGAAGAAAAGTTGTTATATTTATCAAGTTAGAATCGATCTCACAACCTCACGTTTCTAGTCACACACTGTCCCACTGCGCCACGATGACCTTTTTATATTATAACTAAGTATACAATTTTACTGAAGGAACTTCTTGTAGTAATATATATGTATGTACGGTGTGTTGCAACCTTCGCCTACTTGCGTGCCAGTGCCTCGTAAATATGTGACATAATAGTTGGTTACCGCGAATAAAGATTGATGTGATGAGGTCGGGGCATACTGAGAGCGGGAAATTGTTTTTATTAATTAGGAGAACAAAGAGTATTGGCTCTAGTTTCTCTCTGATTTTGCGAAAAAAAGCTTGAAACTAAAGAAAATCAAAGGCACAGATTAAATAATTTTATTTTTAATGATTTTTTTTTTTTTTAAGTAAGTAATTTTAATACTAAGGTGCAGACACAGATTAATACTAAGGCGATTATTATCGTACAGTTTTTCTTTCTGATGCATCCCTAAATGTTGGAAATGAATAAATAAATAAAAATAAATACATTTTTGAGTGTCAAATAGTTGACCGGTTTGACGGTTCACTAAAATTAATTTATCAGATCGGAGAAAAAATTGGTGAGGAAAATTCTAGCATACGAAAATAGTTGTGGTAATGGTATATTATAACTATTGTTGCACCCCAATTTCTTTCTAAAATTTAAATTGAAAAATTTAAATTGAATAGAACTCGATCTTCTGTTTCATATAAAATCAATCAAAATTAATTATTTAAGTGTCTCCGAGCCTCTCCTTATCTGAGTGCTCTCGGCCACATAGCCAACATAAAACTAACAAATTACTTTAAAAAATAAATTAAAACAGTTACAGCTACTTTATTCTGATCTTCCTGGCAAGCTTTTTTTTTTTTTATTGATAACGGACGGCAAACGAGCAGAAGGACCACCTGATGGTAAGTGGTTACCTTGCCCATAGACATCTATAATCACCAGAAATGTTGTAGATGCGTTGCCAACCTAGAGGATACAGATGGAAGGGGGACAATGTAGTAGTCCACTATCAGAACCACCACATTTTGGGAAAGGATGGGTGGGAAAGGGGAAAATCTGGCTTACATGCCATCGAACCGGAACACATCATTAGATATTTGGCGGTTCGTCTTTGACATGATAGTGGTCGCGGAGCCAGCCGGAGGACGAACCTCCGAATCCACCTAACAAAGGCATAGCCATCAAATCCGGACACATGTGCGTTCTTTTTAAATCAGACAGCATGCACAGCAGCGGGTCAAATATTGTTACTGAAGATTAATTAGATTGATAACTATTAAAAAAGTTATTTAAAAAAAATGTTTAAAAAAAATTACTTATTTTTCACAATGAAATTTAATGCAAAGCATTTTAAAACAAATAAAAGTGTAACGGTTTTGCTATTTAAGGATTCTTTGACCTCAAACGGCACACCGCGAGACAAAGGCTTACGACATAAAGGCGGGCATTCAACCTGAACATGAATCTTAGAAAAAATTATGTACATATAGTAATATGGTATTTTAAATAATTTAACATCTTCTTATAGTATAGGCAGAAGGAGTTTTGTAGTAAAACTCTACGTTCTTTTCGTTTTGCGCATACCGACTTTCTTAACACATTGTAGTCGAGACGTGGCACAGAGGCACATGCGTGCGAATGTAAACGTGTCAGGTTGTTGGTTCGATTCTCACCCCAGGAAATGAAAATGTTAATTATCTTTTTTCCTTTTTTTTTTAACTTCACGTTGTATCCCGCATATAGCGGGGTAGTCAAAGAGAACCTGAGAACCTAGTGTTAAGACGTTCCATTCTCTTTCAACACATCCGTTCCCCACTTTCCACCAAATTGAGGCATTGCGTGTTGAGTGGCGGAACTCAACGCCGCGCTTTGCCTTGTTACCAAACCCAAGAAATGAAAATACTAAATTTTATATTTCCTGGAGTGGGAATCGAACCCACAATCTGTCGCGTTTACAGTCGCACGCTTGTGCCTCTGCGCTACAACAGGTGTTATACATTAGTTAGCGATTAGTATTTAGAGCGACAGTTGACAGTAATGGACGTAGAGACCTAACACTACGTAAACGTAACGTAACGTATTTTTACGTCGGCTTTTTAGAGTGTAATATGTTTTACAGTAAAAACTGTAGAAGATAGAAATGGAAATATCGTTATCGTTATAAAAATTATTTATCCTCTTGGACTTGAAAATACTTTTATTTTAATATACTTTTGCAAGAAAATGCTCATTTCTAGCTCTTTCTAGTTCTAGTAAAAGAAGATAAACAATATAACAATTGTTTTTTTAAAGTATATTTAAAAATTGTATTTAAAATTATTTTCACTTCTCGAACTCGGGCAGAGAAAGCTCTTTCCGGTTTCGCCACAAAAAAAAATAGTTTTAAATGGGCCTAAAAACAAAAATAAAAATTTTATCAAAAAAATTCTACGTGCGGCCACAACAATACAAACTTAAAAAACATTCTTTATTCAATTAAGCTATTTCACTATCGAATCGTCAACATAAAAATGTCAGTGTTGTCTATTCTATCGGAAGCTATCAACAGCTTAGAAGACAGTTCTACTGAAAAAAGCCAGCGAATTATTTCCTAAATTTCCAAACACACCAAGTACATTTCTTTCGTACTTCAAACTTGCGATATATAAGTATTAAAATTTCATAGTAACCAGACTATAATTACGATTGGGTAAGGGGTGGGACAGTACTGTGTACAGTGTTGTGTGTAACACTGTGCAATCTTTAATAATTAAGGGAATACCTCATAATTTGTCACGGTATTGTTTTCTTACGCAAATACTAGATTGTGAGACAGCTTTGTATGAATATTTCCGGGAAAAAGAATGGGAAATATATGTAGAATTTGAAATTAAACCTAGTTATGGTTATTAAACAAAAACGGTATGGTTATTAAACAGGGGTGCTAAATCCACCATATAGCCATATAGCCATCGTGGTGCTAAACTAAACTCGATTGATTGTGGGTTTGATTCCTACTCAAGAAATGAGAATATATTTATTAATTTTATTCTTTCCCAAAGCGTGGCGTTGAGTTCCTCCGCTTAATACGCAATGTCTCTATTTTGAGCGGAAATCGGCGAACGGAGTGTCTGGATAATTTATTCTCTATGACAGAATATAGAGAGAATATAGCAGTAAGCTCCATTTTTTGTGAAAAAACAATTTTAGTTATGAAAAATTTCATGTTATGAAAATATAGCATTCCAATTCGTAAACGTACTCAGATGCATACTTAAGGAAATCAGATCGCAAGAAGGTCAAAATAGCATTGTAAGAATTTTTTACTTTGATAGGTAGTATACGAGTACGTGGAAATATGAAAATGTATGAATATTGGCTAACACAGTTTAAAATTGAAATTAGCGGTTATTGTAATGTAACCTATTTTTTATTTCTTTAAATAAGCTTAAAAATCTTTATTTTTCCATTTTTTCCATCCACCAATCAGATATTACCTAGAGTCAGAAACTCCATTCTCTATTTTCCACCCGAAATCTACCATAAAATGTTACTTCTGTTAAGTTTGACAAGCCAGTTATCACTGTAGAACGGAGAAATAATAACAATTTAAATACTAATGTAATCCGATACTTTGATCGTGTAGATTCATTGGAACCAACAACCAATCGAATACTTTACACAAGTTAGACACCGTTCCACTGCGCCATGAATTGGCCTGCACTCTTTTAATCTATCTCGGAATTACCATTATTGATATTAAGACGATTAATCCGGTTTTAGTGACATTTCTTCAATACATATTTCGTAATTGAAGATGCATTTGGAACGTGTTACAGACGCTTATCTGATATAAGAATGGTAATAAGTTCTGCGAGCTTGTGGAGCGACCTTAAGTATAATATAACGTTAGGAAAGTGGCTAGTCTCAGATGATTTTGTAAGGTATAGGACAATACCTTCTGTAATTCTAATGTGATGCCTGTCGTGACGCAGTGGCACATGCGTGCCACTGTAAACTGTTCTGACTACAGTTGTGAGGTTCGATTCCGACTCCAGGTAATTGAAGTGAATTTCATGGGTTTGATAACAAGTTTATAGCGCGGCGTTGAGTTCCGCCACTCAACACGCAATGCCTCAATTTGGCGGAAAGTGGGGAACGGAATTGTTGTAAGAGAACGGAGTGTCTTACCTCTAGGTTCTCAGGTTCCCTCCGCCTACCCTACTATATGCGGAGATATAGCGTAAAGTTAAAAGCATGTACTGATTTTTATGTTAAAATAGTTTTTAAAATGAGCTCTATGGATCTCTTCGCGATGTTTGACGCACTAAATGTAAATGAATCGGTAGAAAATTATTTGATGTTGAAATTTTGAATTAAATTATTTGACTTTGACTTTGAATGTATAACAATTGAAATGAAAACAATCGACTGACCAAAATTGATGCTCCTTTTGGTACCTTATAATATCTACCATTTTGTTTGTATCTTTAGAAATTAAAAAAAAATAATTAAATATAGAAAGCTTTTTTCAAAAAACACTATATATAATATATATATATATATACACATAGTGGTTTTATATATATAAAACCACTATAAAATAACTTAAAAATAGTATGAAAAAATAAAATGATATTTAATAATAATTAAACAAAATATCCAAAACACAATTTAAAAAACGGAAATAGAAATATTTTTTAAAATAAAATATTTTTTTTTTTTATAATTGAAAAATGGAAATGTAAGAAAATATCCTTTATACTTCAAAGACACATATTTTTATAATAATAAATAAATAAAATAAATACCGTCAAAAAGAAAAAGTACCGCTATTTACTCAAAAAAATACGATATTTTTTTATATTGTCAAAATTTTTTAAATATATATATATATATACAAAATTAAAAAAGAAAAAACAGATATTTCTACTCACAATAACAACCGCCATAGTAACTACACTAAAGGGAAACACTCGCGCGAACACCGACAGGGATATGCGTAACTACTTCGTTACACCGCTATATATGAGGCGTTTTGTTTGTCTTTACCTGCTCTCGTTTTAATAACGCGACAGGTATATAGCCGTTATAGGCGTGTATAGGTTGATAAGTCTATATATTAATAGGTATTGGAGTTGTTTTATTTATAGAGTGAAAAATGTCTAAGAGTATCAAGCAAATTAAATTAGTGCTGGTTAAAAGTGCTTAAATTGATTGAAATAAACGTTTAAATTCTTATATATTTTTTTTAATAATTATAGAAATAATTTTTTTAAAAAATATATGTTGTCTCTGCCTACCCTTCTAGGTGCGGGATACAGCGTGAAGCTAAAAAAATTTAGGTTGTCAACTATTTTAAATTTTTTTTTTTTTTTTTTAATGGATAACGGATGGCAAACGAGCAAAAGGACCACCTGATGGTAAGTGGCTACCTTTGCCCATGACCACCTACAACACCAGAGATGTTCTAGATGCGTTGCCAACCTAGAGGATACAGATAGAAGGGGAGGACAATGTAGTAGTCCGCTATCGGAACTACCAGATTTTGGGGAAAGGATAGGTGGGAAA